>JAQGAD010002902.1:0-11815 GCA_034696625.1 Isotomurus palustris
GTCACTACTTCTTTACTGAACAAAAAGTCCACGTAAAAATCATGAAGATTGTGTGTTTAAAACCGTTGGGAACTAGTCTCAGAATCATCTCCTCCTCCATTTGATCTTTGTTGATTCGACTTGCTTAGTATTTTAAACCTTCTGCAGGTTAAACTTTAAAGAGAAGTGCACGTCTCCAATAAACTTCGGTCAAAGGTTAGTTGTACACACGAGAGGAAGAGCGTAAAAACATATGCAATTCGCACTGCACAGCAAGGAAGAGGGATTTCAAACGGTTGCTTCTTTATATGATTTCCCCTAATTCGGTAATAAAATGTGCATTCTCTTCAAAGGTTATTTGTTCAGAAGCTCGCCTTGTTTGTACATCGCAAGATTTGAAAGATATTGTGCACGAACCATACACAACATGAGAACTTTTATTGACAGTAATAAATACAGATCACACATATTCACAACACGATCTGATCCTCGTAAAACTAACTGACAATGAGTGAACTCTTGTTTTTGTTCGTGTTGTTAAGAAAGTTGCAAGTCCAACGAGTAAATCGATGTTTGCCAACATTAATAGTATTATTTTCATAGTTCTCTGATTGATTTCCCATATTATTGTGTTTGTTGAAATTTTAATGCAATCTCCTTCGAATACTTTGTCGATGACATTTTTTGTGTTCCATCATCCTTCTGTTTTTTAGTGTTAGATGAGAGATGTATAATACCCGTTACCAAATATCTTTTTGAAGATCGAAATTTTATAGCCGTTTTCATACAGTCGGTTTTTATTCCTGTCAATTAGCATAACATAAGTATGGTTGCATGCTTGCAGTTCTGTTAAAAGTAGGGCTATAAACTGCACACAGCAATTCGACTCTGTTGAACTGTTGAACTGCAAACTGTGTCTGTGTTTTACGTATTATAAAATTATAAACCATATTAATTAGAGTTATCCTAATTACCATCATGTTATGTTGTTATGTAACGGGTCGTAATGATTACGCTAGTGACAGAATTTAATGCATGAAAATTAATAACATTAGCCAAAGAATAAATACACAGCATGGATTAAATAATGCCTGGGAATATATGACAAATATCAGAGATGAGATAATGTTTAATGTAGACAAACTACCGGGTGGCAGAAGTTCGCCCTTAAAAGTTATATTCTTCCTTCAACAAGTTCACGGGAGTACTGGTTGAATTATGAATTTACTGTGATCCGGAAACCGGTTTGAATAGCGATACACGCTGCACTTGCATTGTTCTGTCTGTTTAATATTTATTATAATTAATACTAAGATATTCGAAGTTTTATTAAAGATAAGAATTAAGGCAGTGTATGAATACAAAAGGCTTACTAATACTCTCAGAGGATGTTCATAGTTATTACCAATTATAATTTTGTTGCACCGGAGGAAAATAAGATTGTTGCAGATTGCTCTTCATATATGAAAATGAATGACGCGTAAAAAATATGAATTTGGTACACTAGCTGTTGCTGTTGTGTTTGTATCTAATTTATGCAAATCACCGGATAATTACGTGCAACTGTTGGATTGTCTTGTACGATTAGGTGCATAAAACTGAAGTAGCTCGCTTTAGTTTATTATACGAACTAACGGAATGCAAAGTTGGAGAAGAGATGTACCTTGGGTAATTTATCATGACTTCAATGAGTGATAATTTATAATTGTTTGTTGGTTTATTAAAACCCTAAGACATTAAACCATTAGGAGAGGAGTGTAATTAATTACTTATTTTCGGGCCAGGAGGTTCTTTAAGGAAGTTAAGTTGAGTAGTCTTAATTGGAATTCCCATCAACTATAAGTGACTTGCCCTTCTCGTGGCCTTTATCGGTTTGATACATAACCGATACTGATAATGTAAGAACTGATTTAATGAGATGATGTGTCTTGCCAAATTTCTACTTAACTGGTTCAGAACTTATAATGCAAATTCTTACGTCGTACTTGAGCTATTGACTGGTTTGTGTCGCAGGTGACTTTCACCTCAATGCATCGAAATCGCTTATTGTTGTTCCTAATCTTGTTTGCTGTAAGATTCAGTTACCAATGCAGTTATGTGAAATCCAGACTAACTTCTTTTAAAGTTATGAGTGATATGAGTTGAGGAATGTCTTAAGAATTTTATTCAAGACGATTTAACCAATGCTATTTTGGAGGTGACTAGTTACACTGTTCAACATTCATTGTTTTTGTTGTGAGTACTTAATAGGCTCATATAAATGCATGCATTTCTTTCTGGTCATTACATTGGCATGCTGACCGGATTCTTGTTTTTACTCTTTGAAACACTCCGTCATTAGGCATCTGAAAGTAGCGGATAAATTGTAGCGTAGAATGATTTTTTCCCACAGAAAGATAAGAATAAAAAAGAAAGAGTGGCTTTTAGGTGCAAAAGATGCCGACCGAGAATCGGGAGCAGTTGCATTCATAAGTGTGAATGTGATGTGTGTAAAGTAGCGTACTTGTTGTATGGGATGAGAGTTTTTGTTTTTTGTCCTGCGGGACTGTAGACAGGTAAACTTTTTGGGACTTCAGACGGGAATTGTGTGCTGTACATGGGATTAATTGAATTCATAGACTGTGAGATACACAGACAATTAAATGGGTGAAAATGACGGTAAAAGGTCCGTCATGGGGTTAATGTCGAAACAATTGTTGGTACAGAAGTCTCAATTACAGATCGAAGTCATGATTAATGAAGAAAAAGCGATTTACCCAGAATTATCCTAATTTTGTTTTATTACAATGCAATAAGATTCTAGCGGAACTATTTATGTGGTTTTCCCTTACAACGATTATAAATATAAAAATTAACACACGCGGTCTTAGTGAAAGGTCGTTACATGTGGATTAAATGAAATTGTATTCCAAATTCCAACATTCGCACACACTAAAACAATTCGAAATCTTTCCGCTTCGTTAAACCTTACGTCTTACATATCTTTATAAATCAGATCAACTTGTAAGCTAAAGAAAAAATTTCGAAGAAATTTTACCACCCCAATTCGGGCTTTAGAATTCGAGCACCTATAAAACTATTGTTATCCTTAGTTCTAGTTGTGTATTATTCGCATTCTTTATGGGTACATCAAGTCACGAAGAAGTAGAATAATTTGTTGGAAATGAGCTTAGCACCAAATAAGTGTGAGTATATAGCATGTATCACTACGAACTAGAGAGAAGTAAACTGAAGCTGTATTTCCTAAAGTTAAATCCTTTATTTACCTAGAAGATGCATAATGCATAGGATAATCAATCATTGAAGAAAACCGTTTTAAAGAAGAATTAAAGCAAGCACAAACAATGAGTTAGATCCATTGATGGCAATTCCTTTGGTGCTTGAATGTTGTGTTGTGGTCCTATTGATATGCTGTTTCCTTACTAAAGAACTACTCATCCTTTGATTGCTCTTTTTCTGTCCGTGGTCAGGTCATTGTATGACGCTACATAAAATGCTTAGAGAAAATCCGACATGGGTGTTTTTGTACAAACTCCCAAGAATCCTCTGGACTGGATTTTTTGATGACTGATTATTAGAGGAGAGTACAAACCTGTTAGACTTTAAGTGTGAACACAGTCAACAGTGTGAACTTGCAAGTTGCAAGGGCGAAGGGATGAAGAGTTCACATACGTGTGGTATTTAGTATCATCTGTGGTCTTAGTCATTCACACTATAATGGTCACTTTTGGTCTTAGTCCTTTAAAGAATGTTACAGTAATGACTCCTCATTTGGTATTGAGTAATTATGTAACTGACAATTAATGCAGCAGATGAACTTTTTGTTCTCCCATCGGAGATTCTGTCGAAGTCTGATGGGTGCTTGTAGAAGTATATACGGAGGAATCTTTACTACTATAATAATTGCTATTAGGAAAACTCAGACTATGATTTGTAGCTTGCAGGGCTGCTTGTAGGAAGGATGCTCAGAAACGGTTTTCGTCTCACATCTTTTTAACACGAACTGGATTAGATCGTCCAAGTAGGGAACAATTACCTGAACTAATAACCAAATCGAATTGCCAGCAATTAATCTCCTATTTGTTTAATGATGTTCACTTTGTCTTTATCTTATCTCGGATCAAAATATTAAAGAGAAGATGTCATGTCATCCTCCAATTCTTCCTGTAGATTCGTCCTGTTACTTTTCCTTAGAGAATCAGCGAGAGCATTACAAAAACTTGTTGTATCTTCTCCCCAACTTACCTTAGTCCATCTTACAGGCTGATTGATGTAAAAGTTACGCTATTTTAGAGGATCATAGCATAGCTTATTTGCGTTTGATTGCTTTTCTCGATCTTTTACCCAACTACGTGTTATCTGTTATGAAGAAATAGACACAAAGTTGAGGCACTATTGTAGACTATATCTAATCTTTTGACTGTTTTGACAAATCATCTACGATTTCCTTATAAATCGTAACTTTAATTATGAAAAGGTCAAGGTGCATCAAAAGAAAACGATCGTGCCATTTTCAACAAAGAAAAAAGTAGGTGTAGATATTCATCCTTGCAATAGTATTGGCAATCGATGTGATTAAATTGAAGGGTTATTCTTTCTCCGCCACTCTAGTAAAAGTACACCAAGTAAGTCATCAAACTTGTGAATAGATGTGGGGTGCGAATTTTTCCACCTCGGTTCAGCATACCTCGCAATATTTACTTGCGTGTGGTGTACCTACACTTTTTGTCGTCTTTATTATTTAAAAAAATAAGTCAAAGTCATCTCTTTCAAATTCATTGCTTGGGATCGTTGTCTGTGTGGGCTTTGAGATTAAATGATTTCGTAAAAATTCTTAATTGTGAGAACTTTGGGAATTTCCCTGAACAAGAGTCTCTTAGCCACACTTGAATGATCAGAGAAATGGTCTGTATTTATTGGTTAATTAACTCTGGGAAATGTGGCGGAATAAGGAGCCGTACTGGTTGATGAGACTTTGCTTTCTGCCACAGTAAATAATTATCCCACGAAGATGAGTTCAAGTAGAAGTGGGCAAACAAGTGAAAGATAATTATGGATGTGATTGATGGAGTCCGTTGGTGGTGTCTGACTTTTTTGGCACGATGGATTCATCTCTTGTGGCATTTTATTCGTGTTATTTTGTACTTATTACTCAATTTAGATAATTCCTAAGTAGGAAAATTGAGTTAGGGGTAATTGAATGGAGTTTTATTGCTATTCAATACAGTTGTAGGTGGTTTTGCTGTTTCATACTTTACTGATTCTTCTTTCAGTCTCATGAGATGATCATGTGGCCTTCCGCTTTTGTACACCAGTTGTGTGTCTGTCTGACTGCTTTATTGTGTGTGATTGGGATGGATTGACTCAAAAGAATTAAAGAGTGAGAGATGCCTGTAGGTGGACCGGGACTGGGTGAGAAGAAGGCTTTTCAAGAAAAGTCGTGAGATGTAAATACATATTAAAAAGAGGAACCGTGTGTTAGGTCTCAAATCATTTAATGAATGGCTCATGTTGCTCAATAGAAAACTCACACATCACACGCTTTGATGCATGAAGGCATACGTTGAAGGGTTGAGAATTATAAGTTGGAGAGGACTTGCAACTTAATGGTCCAAGTTTAAAATACTGCTTTTTATGCGGAATTTAGCAAGACGTAAGCTAGTAATTGTAGACGAATTTTCTACCGTAAAGAGAAATGCATTTTCTCGAGTTAAGTATACGGGTTAACTTTTTTGACTGGAGATGAAATAATATTGTACATTCAGATTCAGACAAGTTTTTGAAATGCAGTGTAACTTGTACCCACAGTTCACAGTACATTATCGTGTTCAAAAATGCGCAAGGAATTATAAAATATATAATAGTTTAAATAGGATGTTGTTGCAGTGAAAGAAATCGCATAATATCCTCAAACCGGAATCATATGTCTTTTAGCTTCTAAATATTAACGAATGCATTTTTATTTAAATTCTACACGGGTTCAAAAATCGCGTATTCTTTGATGAAAAAATAGTCTACCTGCTTACATCATCGTCTCGAAATGAAACGACTGATCTGACCCATTGTCTGAGTATTTTTTATTTCAATTGATTCAGAATCAAGTGTGACAATGAAGACGTTTAAAAAGTTAATACTCGGCTAAATGAGCCAGACAGACAGATCAGTGCACTTAAGTAAATGCCCGAGCAGTACTGAAGATGAGGAAGCAGCTTATGGGAGATAAAAAGCAGTGTCACTGAACAATTGGCTCTGAATTGTGAATGATAAGATGAGTAGCTTCAAGTAACTTGTGTATTTATTTAAGCCGTAGTATAATGACGAACGTCGGTGTGAGATATACGAAGATAGAGAGGAAGCTATGCTGGTAGTGCTAAGTACACAGAGGGAATCTGGATTGCAAAATTTTGCAGACAAACTGACAAGGGAATTTAGGAAAAGGATTGAGAAAGTACGGAACTCTTGATCGGATAAAATGCTGTTTCATTTGGGAATTCTTTCTTCTTTGGGAAAGTTCGTGATTTGTCCCGCAGTGTGTCTTTTCCTTATTTGGACGCAACCTTCTGTTCGAATAATTAGATGGGAGTTTTACAATACTCAGTGAACAGCATCGGATCTTATGAGATGTATGTGTGTGTGTGCGTATTATATTATTGGTAGTTGCCAAAATAAATAATCCCTCATGATGAGTATATGAGGGGACCGAGGAAATCAGTCTTTTCAAATCGAAGTTTGCTTTATTGAATGGGTATTCTTCCTTTCATACGAACCGGGAGTTGAAGAGAGATGTATGGAATAAATGTATATGAACTAACAAGATAAACAAGGAGCATTTGAGATGAGGAATGGTTATGAAGTGTAGAGATAGAGAATAATGAAGAATCGGCGAAGATTTTTCCAAGTATCGTGCAATAGCGAACAAAAGGGTGCTTTTGCAGATTTAAATAGCCTTTTCGAATCACTCCGAAGGAACAATGTACAATGGGTAAAGGAGTAAGGAAGGGTAGGGACGATTCTTAGTCATGTCATGTCATACAATGGTGAAGCTGTATGACATGACACACGGACTTCATGATACGTGACATGATGACTTTGACACTTGCGAAACACTTAACAGATCCTATTCTTATTGACTAAGTAATTGGAACGAGCGGTACTTTCTCGGCAAAGAATGTGCACACACACGATTACATTAATACGTGCTACAGACACCCTGAGTTCAAAGTGTCCTCCTCAACAGAGAAGAATGAGGAGAAATTTTGAAATCAAGATCAAAAAAATTGTTTCGTGAGTATTTGTGGCGGAGTTTAATTTGCAGGTTACTTTGGTTGTAAGCAGGCACGCATTGTTGAGACTTGAGGAATATGTTTTGTCTGGAGGTCAGACTCGGGCCAGACTTGGTTACTGTGAGGTGGAATTATGATGAGATTATTCATGTGTCATGTCATGTGAAGGGAAATTAGTTGCAGGTGAGCGAAAGATTGGAGAAATGAGTCAAGCTCAGGAGATTGTTGGTGGTGAAAAATTTGACTTTTTAGTTGAATCATGACTATCCATTTAAGTGTTAAGTGACAAGAGGTGTGGCGAGGCTTTATATGCTAAGTAGGCTTTGAATTATAATATTCTCTTTGTGTCTGCCTCTGGTTTCAACAATTCAACGTTACTTTTTACAAAAATGGAAGAAATCGGTGGTGTTTCTAGGCTAAGAGGAAAAACCTGGTTCCTGAATTTTCAATTTTGGCCATAAATTGCAGCCATCCTGACTATCTTGAACTTGCATGCGTGTGGCTGTCACGAGTTTGATGAATACTCTTTAGGAAGTAAATTCATGGGGAAGGAGTTTATGATATCGGGAGTTTGGGATGTTTAGGAGCAACGTGAGACTCCGTTGTACGTTTGATTGGTTTTTAATTGGGTAATCGCATACTTAATATATAATTAATTAACATATAAGCATATGTGATTTGCCTTACTTTAAGTAATATTTAGGAACATTGGCTGTTTGCTTTACTCTGAAGAAGATTTTTAAGTAAAACGAAGCAACGCTGGAGTTTGTAAGTATTTAAGTCGAAAGCTACATCGATTGACGATTGTGCTGGGGTAAAAAGATGTAATTTCTTAACTCCGCCATCGCCGAAGGCTTAATTATTTCCGTTTCTTAAATTAAGTGGAAAAATAATTTTTCTTCTCTTCTCGGCACGTCCTTTTCATGTTTCTTATGATTTGAAACACATCACACAAGACATGATGAGTTTAATGTACGAATACGCCTTAAGATTCACTCCCCCTCATCTTCAGTGAGATTCGCCTGGTGGATGGACCTTTTGACAGTTCTCTCTCCTTTTCTTAATGAGACGAGGAAAGTTTTTGTCATTTTGTTTCTTAATCTCTTACGTACTTTGAGGAGGCAGGAACAACCGCCTGTTGGCAGCCCAGAACCCATTACATTGGGTGTTTTTAAACCTTACAACAAATCTATTATTTATGAGCTCTCTGTTCCTTTGGACGGTATCAGTGAAAGACCTTTCTTCATTCGCAAATATGGCTTTATTGCTGCTCTTAATTGTATTTTCCGTGTGTCTAGTTTCATTTCCATCTCTAACCGAATAAACCATAATTCCTATTCATGAAGCAGATTTGTTGGCATATACGGATGTGTCGGCATACACTGACTGAAAGTAATTTTATGTATTAATAGAAACCTGTCGAAAGTCCTTTTCAATTACCGTATACCCAGCACATAATTTTCAATTTATTAGAGTACAAGTAATTTGTATTATACATTTTTAACATTATTCAACCACTGAACAGTAAAGAAGGGTTGCAATATGGCTACTATAATAAAGTAGCACGACTCGATTGATGCTACGAAGTTTCCACTGGGATTTTTGCAAGCACCTTATCGTGAATCCTCATCATCTTCATCCGCTCCTACATCCATTTCGTTGCCCTCGTCTTCATCCGATTCCGCGTCCATTTCGTCCTCGTTCTCTTCTGTTAAAAGCCACGGATGCATGAGACACTGAGCTGCTGTTGCCCGTTTCTTCTTATCAAATCGCAACATGGGAAGGAGAAACTCCGTGAATTCTTTTGCGTCTTCAGGATCCCAATCGTATTTCTGGAGAAGAACATCCAGAAGACTCCAGGGCTCCATGTTCTTCACATTTTTCATGCTTCCTTTCGAGTCGAAGAAATCCTTCGAATACTTTCCAGACAGCGCAATCTTTTTAGGAATTTTTCCTAATAACTCCTGAAACAGGGCAAGATGATCATCGTCTCGTGAGTAGCCTTTTCCAGAATGCGGTTGGAATAAGTATTCTCCTGTTGCAAGTTCAAACGTCATGCAAGCTACGCTCCATATATCAGCAGAAGTTTCATAACCTGCCCCGATTAGCACTTCCGGACTTCGGTACTGCCGTGTCTGAATGTCTTCTGTGAAGTGATGGTTGACCCAACAAGCATTTCCTAAGTCTGCCAACTTGACTTCCAAGTCGCACTCTTCTAACGAAGGGTTTGGTCTGTCTGGGGCTTCTGGCTTTTCGGATTCCCTCAAGGATTCCAACTCCTCTGAGTCTTCAGAATACCCGTCTCCATTCTTATTGCTCCTGCTGTCTCCTGCAGCTCCTTCCACTTCATCATCACCTAACTCTTCAGTTTTTGACTGCTGAGATCGTTTCTTCAACTTCTGTTTCAACTTCTTCCTTTGGTTCCTTGTGAGAGTAGCTGGATCTTTATTCACAGATGTAGAGGAAGATGACAATTTCGCCTTCATTTTTTGTGGAACATTGCAAACTGTCTCAGGAGGATAGGGAATTGTCCACTTTTCGTAATACTGCATTTCCCGATGAAAATGCTTCATAAGTTCTTCGTCTGCTTTGACTAGAATATTTTCTGGTTTGATGTCTGTGTGGATGATTTTGCACTTGTTGTGAAGATAGTCGAGTGATTCCAAAACTTGTCTTGTGATCTTCTTCACGTTGTTAAGAGGAATCCCTTTGTATCTGGAACCTGCGATGAGTCGCAGTAAATTGGATCCTACGACTTCCATAACCATACAGACGTGAGTCCCATGGATTCCTCCAATTTTAAATTCGTCCAGCAGCTGGACAATCTTGTGTCGGTATGGGTCACGTTGATCAGCATCGCGAATCGCTTTCAGGAGTCTTATCTCATCGTTCGCACTCTCGGTGTACGTCTCATCACTTTTCACAACTTTCAACGCAACATACTGCCTCTTTCTCGTGTCCATACTTAACCAAACTGTCGAAAAGTGACCCCATCCCAACTTGCGAATTATTTTGTACCGGCTGTTGTACAGATCTCCGATCTTAACGATATGGTATCCTCCCTTGCGATAATCTTCTTCCACTTCCTAGTTTTATTGTAATGAGCCTTATTTAATTGAATTGTGACTGAATTGATTATTAAATACTAATAATTTATTGCCAAACGCTTACTTGTTCTTCTTCACTATCTTCTTCTTCCTCTGTATCCTGACTGGTATTTTCTGAAGACTCTTCATCGTCTTCTTCGGGTTCTTCATCTTCTTCGTGGTCACCTTCTTCCTCCGAACCGCTGCTGCTGCTGGAAGTGCTAGCTGCACGCACACTTGGAACTCTCTGATTCTTTGGTGCTGCTTTCTTTCCCTTGGGTAAATTTTTTCGTTTCTGCAAACGCTTTGCTTTCATGGCCAACACTTTTCTATTAATTTCGCCTCCCCGGTACACCTTATCCATCTTCTAACTTAATCTACTTATGACTTACGACTGTTAGAAATGATGTTTATTCATTTTTATGACGATCAAAACCCTTAATCAATATTGAAAAAGGACAAAGAGGTTTGTACTGGTATTTTTGTTTCGTGTAAACAAAAAGGACGCTCGACCGAAGCTTGCGTTGCGTTTATTATTTAAAAGAAGTTCCCGTGACATCTTTCGTCTTCGCAACTTCCAGCTATACATTACGATGAAATCAAGGCCCGTTGACACTTTGCATAGGTTCGATGTTACTGCCCTTTGCCCTTCATACGCTTGTGACAAAAGTACAAAAAAAAATTCGGAAATCACGATGCTTTTCCCTGCTCCTAATTTCATATAATATTTTTCCAATGCAGCGGCTAAAATAACTTTACTTCATAATAGGAAGTAGTGTCATTACATATTATTATTACGTTAGTTTACAAGATGTAATGCTTTAGGTGTATATTATTGTCACTTGTTTTGTTGCACACGCAGGGGTGCATTGTTTGTCATTATGTAGCTGAAAATGAGTTATTATTGTCATTGGAAAATATCCGCTAGGTATAAAGAATGCGATGCTTTTGCATCATAAGTGTTTAAAGGTGAACAATCTGACAGTTAAATATATATATATAAAGAAGATATTTAGTGTTGTTGTGGCGTAGTAGAGCTTAAGCCTAAGCAAGCACCACACCACACAAGGACGTGGACGCATAATTTTATAGAATGCTTCACAGCATTGCAGTGACGGGTTTATATTCCAAATCCTAACTGTTTTCTTACATTTCCTCAAAGGTGAGAGAGAAGGCTAAGATTGGGATAATCATAATGGCACTTTTTATTACTTCATCACCATCACCTTCCCTCGTAGCCGTTTGCTGAACACATCGCATCATAAGAAACGGCAAATGGTGAGAAGAGGGTGAGAGAGACAGTGACATTTTTGCTGTAAAAATCATGCATGAGAAAGTTATCTGGGGTGGTTCATCGTCAATGATAATGAAATACGTGTCGGCTGTGCTGAACAGACTTGAATCACATTTTATGATTTCACTACAATAAATACTGAGTGAGAGAGTTGTATGAGTCCATTTGAGATT
>JAQGAD010002903.1:0-11814 GCA_034696625.1 Isotomurus palustris
TCAACTCCCGACCTCAGCAGAAATAAGAAACAAACATGAACTTTATTCATCTGCATCTCGTGCCGATAAGTTTTAGCTTGAGACTGTGTTAAATAAATTCTGCTGTCTGATATAAAAAAGACGTCCTTTGAACGGGATCTCTTTTTATCGCCGATTAGTGACAAATGAGTCCAGCTCTCGCTTCTTAAATCGTCAATAATAACGAAAGAAGGGCGTGGGTGACGAATTGACGATGGACTTTTGAATTTTGGATGCTTCTTTCCTTCTTATCTTTCATTCAAATCAAATTATTCTCTGTTTAAACATAAAACAACTTGTTTTGTCTCATCCACGAGCGATTGATGGGCTTGTGACATATTTGACACATTTTCCTCAACTAAAATTGCAGATTAATTCGCAGTAGCTCAGACTTATCAGGCTAACCTTTGCATCTCCCAGAAATGTTGAAATAGCTTCCTTTAGACTTTAGGGATAAATTTAATTCTTTGCTACTACGCGTCTGCTACTATTTCTGGTTCACGAGTTTGTCGTTAAGCCAGTTATCTTTATTTCTAGTTCAAGGCAGAATTATTTTGATCCTTTAAAAGCACACGGATAATCTTCCAGGAAGACATAATAATTATTATTATTAATCAAACAGAAATAGAATTAAGCTTAGAACATAGAAGGAGTATTTTTATGACGAGCTGAGGTGGAGCGTGTACGCTACAGATTAGCTAGCATGTTTTTTATGTGTACGTGTGGATCGCATCGTGTTCATTCAATGTTCACTCACCATCTCCAGAGTTCCAGACTTCCAGAGAAATGATTAGTGTATTGTTTATACTTGGACTTTGTTATTATGGTACGTCCAACGGAAAGTTTTATTCTGGGAAAGATCCCGACAATTTACAACTTACAACTGCGAACTGGAAAAAATTCCTTTCCAACCAACTGAAACCACTTTTTCATGCTTAAGCAGTTCTACAATATTTACAAACAAAGGTGTCCTTAGTTCCAGTCAATTTTTTTTAAAGTTTCATAATACAAAAGTTGCTACATTCAATTCAATTGTCCAGGACCTGCTGAGTTAAAGTAAAATGCAAAATGCAAGTTTTAAGCACCAAGGATAACTTCTATATTAACATGTTGCCTCACATTTATTAATGCACTTGTCTTCTGCTTCCTTATTTTATTTTACTGTTGTTGTTGCGCTTTGCAATTTTGAATGAATGCTCGTAATCTGTAAAAATCATTTTAACAATAACATTTGGCTTTGGATGATGATTGATGTAGCCTTGCCACACAAAAACAACAGCCAGTTTTACACTCTCAAGCTTAATCCGATGACTTGTTTTATTTAATCTCAGATCACTTTGACGTAAGTACCACAACCACAGACTTAAGCAGCTCGATGACCCTTGCAGATATCTTAAAATAAACCTCCAGAATGCTCCAATACTTAATTGCTTTTTCATTTCATTAGCACTAATATTAACCTAATTACAACCTGTCCACAGAAGGTTTTATAATAATAAGCATTCTACAAATAAAGGCAATCAAGAATCCCAAAAATTTACAATCATCTTTCCACTTTATGCAAAATGCAAATAGTGAAATGACAAAAAGCAACCGTGCAGATTTTATACTCCACCAACCAGCCACTCTCTTCCTTGTAGATAAAACATTAATTGCATTCTTTTACTCTCTCCTATCAAATGATATGTGAGTTACATCAAACATACATGAAGAATTAATTGGACAGGTAAAACCACAGTGCAAAAAACAGGTCTACATTAGCTTGCAAGACTGAATCAAAACTCTATTCATCGACTGCCAATTGTCTAATTGTTCATTGCCAGTATTATTCCACTGGTTCCACTGCTTCTTAAAAATTCACTTCTGGTGGCTGGTGAGCCGTAAAAAACCTCAAGCATCTAGAAATATTTGGATGAAACTGGTTATTTCTGGATCCAAACCGATTATAATTACACAACAAATGCAGGAATGACCTCGCTTGCCTCGAGAGTTCCTTTCTTAATCATCTGATAAAAATGCAACCTCCACACAATCCCCCGTAATTGTTACAACAACTCGACTACAACAATTAACTTTTGTTAGTCAACGTACTCGAAATGCATTGGCTATTTCAGTAACACCACGCTAATGTTACTTTATTGCATTTTGCCTCCTCTCTTTTTAGAGTTGATTGACTGGCTGGTCTACTTTCTAAATTCTAAAATAATTGTCTTCTGTCAAGAAGAATTGGTAAATCCGTACCTACTTAAACTATGAACATGAGTTTTCATCGTCTCTCTCTCTCTCTCTCTCTCCTGTCAAAGAAGAGATCCTCATGAAACCATATTTATTTTTATTATTGCCTACGTGCCATGCCTCTTTCCATAACCAATACGAAATAAGTGAAAAAGTCACATGGCTTTTGACATTTCCGGAAATTACCAGTTCCTCATTCTTTCATCTATTAACAGTTCAAGAGTACAACTACACATTCCAAGAAACCACATAAGAAAGCCTATCCCTACAAAATGACAAGTCCATCGTCACAAAAATACGACGACACGGACACACCTCCCTCACATGACATGATGATGAGACATTTCAAGAAATGACAAACAAAATAAGTCCAAAAAACGACCCCACACATGTGACTTAATTGCATTCCACGACGAACCAGACGATGCGGAAAGCAATTAGAAGTCTCAAAGTACAACTCATCCAAGAATCTAAGCTAAGAACCACATACTAAATAGCTAAAATAGCTTCAAAATATTTGTAGCTCAGTCTGCCTCAAGAGCCACCAAATCAATTGACAGATTTCTAATGACGTGCTAGCCAAATCTCAAAGTCCAGTTGAATCATCGGCATTCATAGAAAATTCTTGTTGTTATTGACTTAACTGTAAACTCGTATAATAAACCTATGGATATGATTTCCTTGCATTTTTTCACTCCTCCGATACAAATATGAATATGAACCTTAATGTATGTGTATGTGTGTGTGGACCCAACATTGAGTGTGTGTGTAATTAAGTACTACGTGGCTTATGGCTCGTGTGTGGTTCTATTCCATTAAGCCATCTCTCACACATTTAACCAGCCACAAATCCACACTAAATCGATTCCATACATTGAGAACCTCCGTCCAAAGTCCACCATCATCTCTCCGGCCTTTCATCATCATAAGTGTCTTATACGGATGAGCTTCATCTCTCTCTCTCGTCATGGATGAGACAATTATACATTATCCTCCTAACTAATAAAGTAATAAGGTTGAAGCAGCCTTCGCAGAGAAGAAAGTCCAGCATAACAACAATTCAATGGAATGGTACTGGATCATCCCTCTGTAAGCAACGCAAACTTATTTACTGTGTATATTCCTCTCATACACGTCACACTACAACCTCAGCCAAAGTATTTTAAAAGCCGAGACTTGGTCCACAATCACCTCAATCCAAACTTAGCCTTCCACTCAACCAAACAATCAACTGTTAAGCCCTCAACTGCTCATTCTTCCCTTAACGACCCACACAACCATAAGCCATACATATTGTACACACACACCACACAACTATTGATTGTCCCACATATTAACAATCAAGTCAAACCATTCTCTCCATCTCAGACTCTCTCAGAAGAAGAGTTTCCACTTGCCACAAGCAGAAGCAGAAGCCAGTCACAACCAAATCGTGTAGAGAGTCCCTTCACCCAACAGTCTCCAACCAAATCAACCTAACCTCAATCAACTGCCAACACTCCTGCTGCAAAGAAGTCACATCAATAAAAGTCTCACGTTGCAAACTTGCACCCTCTCGAGAAGAATCAAGACTCTCAAATCTGTCACGAAGATTCAGCCAAGAAACACTCAAGATGCTGAAATCAGGAGAAATCGGGGCAAAACGAGCCATCGCCAGCCTCTCCCTCCGACCCATGAGTACCACAGCCCAATCAGTTGTCGAAAGAATCCAACGTCTTGAGAGAGACTGGAAGGAAAACCCCCGATGGCGAGGAATCACTCGACGCTACACCGCAGAAGACGTAGAAAAGCTCCGAGGTTCCGTGCCCATCGAACACTCCCTGGCAAAACGCGGCTCCGAGAAACTGTGGAAGCTCATCAACGAACGACCATATGTCAAAGCCCTCGGCGCTCTCACAGGAAACCAGGCGATGCAACAAGTGAAAGCTGGACTGGAAGCGATCTACGTGTCCGGATGGCAAGTGGCTGCAGATGCGAACATCTCTGGAGAAATGTACCCAGACCAAAGTCTCTACCCAGCCAACTCCGTCCCAGCTTTGGTGAGTAGAATTAACAAATCTCTCCAGCGAGCTGACCAGCTTCACTACGCTGAGTTGTGGGAGAACTCCTCATCTCCCCGAGGACCCGACGACTGGTTTGTTCCGTTGGTTGCGGACGCAGAGGCCGGATTCGGAGGAGTCCTTAACGCATTCGAACTCATGAAGGGAATGATCGAGTCCGGAGCTGCGGGAGTTCATTTCGAAGACCAACTCGCCTCAGCAAAGAAGTGCGGACACATGGGAGGTAAAGTTTTGGTTCCCACGAGAGAAGCTGTCGAGAAGTTGGTTGCTGCGAGGCTGGCTGCAGATGCGATGGGAGTTGACACGGTCCTCATTGCACGAACTGATGCTCAAGCTGCTAACCTCATTACGCACGATGTCGACCCAAATGACAGGCCCTTCCTCACTGGAGAACGAACTCCCGAGGGATTCTTCCGCACGACGCCAGGTCTCGATCAGTCGATAAGCAGAGGACTCGCTTATGCTCCGTATGCTGACCTCCTGTGGTGTGAAACTGCCACGCCCAACTTGGCGTATGCCAAAGCCTTTGCTGATGCCATTCATGCTGACTTCCCTGGGAAACTCCTCGCCTACAATTGCTCGCCTTCATTCAACTGGAGAAAGAATCTGAGTGACTCGGATATCGCGAGATTCCAGGAACAAATTGGGGCGATGGGATACAAATTCCAGTTCATCACTCTCGCTGGATTCCATTCGCTGAACTATTCGATGTTCGACTTGTCTCTCAAATACGCCAAGGCTGGGATGCCTGCCTTTGTGGATCTCCAGGAAAGGGAGTTCGCTGCAGCGCCTTATGGATTCACAGCTGTGAAGCATCAGAGGGAAGTAGGAACGGGATATTTCGATTCAGTCGCTCAAGTCATTTCGCAGGGACTCAGCTCAACCACGGCGCTTAAGGGATCGACTGAAGAGGCGCAGTTCATCGAAGGAAATAAGAGGCAGAAGAAAGCTGCTGCTGCTGCTCATTGAGAGTCGTAATCAAAGTTATCAAAGTAAGTCTTAACCATTAATTAATTAAACTGAATTGATCTGAGCTAATTAGCTAATCTTTAGTTATTTACAACGTGACTAATCTCATTGTTTCTATTGAATGTTCCAGGCGCTCTTTGAAACGAACGATCTATATTTATTCCTACTACTGCTGCTGCTGAAAATACCAAAACGAGAAGACTTAAGTGGAGATGAGTTGAGTTCAGAGTTCAGAGTTGACCTTTTAAAACTAAATACATTTTAAGTAGTAGTTAAGCCTATTAAGTAAGTCTTGTTTTCATAAGTAGAGTACGAAGGTCGATTTTTATTATTTTTTACGCGTAAACGATCACATTATGTCTTTCTTGTACATTATCATATTCACAAGCTTCAATTCTGAGGTTTTTGAGTTTTACTAGAAGCCTTAGATTTCGGAGATGAATCAAGATGAAGTATTTTACTGTAATATGCATCAATTATTTTAACTCATAGGTTTTAAGTTACATTGTACTTGTGTATTAATATGAATCGATAAGATTAAATAAAGCGTGTGTAAGAATCAATAAAATTAACTTTACTAGCTCATTTGCAAGATCAAACAAAATCCGACATCTTCAATTTAATTCAAAATTTTAACTTGTCAGAAATATGAGTAGCAGCGCAGCAAGGAGAGTAGATATTCTCAAAATAACACGGTAAATAAAATCTACTGGGTAAAGGACACTAACAGACTAGAAATGCTAAATGTGAAAATTTTCAGTAGCAAAAACATCAGTCGTGGAATACTTTTTCGAAAGTTTTTTCGAAAATAAAATATCCTTTGTGCACTCGTTTACTCCTTCCTTCTTTTTGTTTTAATCTTTAGCCAAACCAGATCTCTCCTGCAAGCTAGAGGTAACAATAAATATTATCGTTAAACAAATCAATACTTATATTCCAAAAATTTTTTATTCCATTTTTTCAAACAAAACAGGAGCTAGATTTTGAACAGAAATCGAATGGTGCATATTCTGCATATAATAATTAAATACTAAACCAAGAATGAACTGCAAGATGTGAAATAATTTATGAGTATCTGCAGTAAGAAAGGAAACAAGTTAGTCGCAAGATCTCTTTCCACTTTGTGGACAAGACTGCTGGACATAATCGAGACCGAAGCCGCGGTTCTCCTGATCCGGAGCACGAGGATCGCTCATTTCAAAGTCGTTCAAGTGAACTCAAAGAGTGAACGGTCAACTGTGAACTGCAGATTCGAAATAGACACGTTCCGAATAGTTCGTTCGGTCTTAGAATTTATTAACAATCAGATTTCGAAATTAAATAAGTATGGGGTTATGAGAGACACTCACTATGAACAGGACTTGGTGACCCTGACAGACTTGAATAAGTTCCTCCACAGATTCAGTCGACCCACTAAGACCCGTCGGTTTGCTGTTACCTTGCAGTGTCAGTCGCACAAGCGATTCCCAAACATTCTGGAGGACACTGCTCAGCCCCAGACATCGTCCTTTGGGCAGCTTAGCTGATGCGTTTTGGGAAGTTGAGGAAATCAGAAAAAACTCTGAAAAAAGCCAAAGAACCCATTTGAAATTTACTCTCTCAGACTCAAAGTAGTGCCATTGGGTTCCACCGAGTCTTTACGCGATTCCACAGAATCCTTGCTCAGCTTGGATGCAGATGGAGTGTTCCTGAGCACTCAGATGCATTCCATAGTCCGTGTCTATTATCTGACGGCCTCCTTAATGACCTAACGTTTCATTTCTGAGGCTTGGGTTAAAACTGTAGGTCCTAAGGGTTTGTTTTCGTGTGTACCTTGAGGTAATTTTTTGGAAGTTGGAACATGTACCACTGAAGTGGAATAGTATTAAGTTCGAGGCAAAAAATATTCGAAAAACTAATTGTTCCAGAGATAGAGCGGATTTGCATGGAAAAACTGAAAAACAAATCGCCCAGTGTCCTACTTTACGACTTTATGTGAGAATAAATTTCTAATTTGTTTATTCAATTAAACTTAGTTCAAAAGATTATCTAAAGCAGCTAATAAACAAACAATGAATTTTAAGCACAAATTAAGGAAAATAAAATTGTATTTAACACGTGTGGCGTTTTCGACATATTGTGCTTGCTTTGGAATACAAAGGATTTATTTTTGACCGGCTAGAATAAATATAGTGTAACAACAAATGAGACTACAAAATCAGGGCAACGTCTCAATGCAGATTTCCAATATCTTTCCCATAAGCATGTTTCTAAATTAGGCTTGCAATCCAGGGCTATCTGGTTAGAGAAAAAAAATTTAATCGGACGGTTGCCCACCAGCAATAATATGAGTATTAGATGGTGTGATATTAGAGTATTCTGGATTGTTCAGAAATGTAACGGTTGTATTTTTAGTAGTAAATCGTTCATGTCATCACGAAGAGTAATCAATATCTTTTGAAGTTACTTACTCACGACGCTGCAAGTTATCTGCTTATAGTAAATCAAGGATTATTGCACGAGCTGCAAAGCTATTTGCAGATGCACACAAATAAAAATGATTAACGTGAGTCCTTGGGAAAAAAATTCATTGCTTTTTGTTCTTTTCCTGCTTGTAACTGTTTGTCGTATAATATAAACATTTTAAGGGGTGATCTTTAAATCATGTAACACAAAAATTGAATAAAGTTTAAAGCATTATAAAATTAATTTATTGCTCGAGAATAACATTACTTGTGTTGTTTCTCAAAATCATTGTTCCAGAAATTGAAGTTCCAGGTAACAGAATTTTGTATGCTGCTTCAACGTCACGGAAGGTTTTAAGAGTAAGAGTCAACTTCAAACCGAAATATTCCAGCAACAAAAAATTCGGTAAGTAGAGTAGTAAAGAATAAACTCGTGTATTAAAATATCATCACATGTATTCTTCATTATAATACCATACTTTATTGTGCCAACATCAACATTCTAATTAAACAATACTTTGAAAAAATTGGAACAGTGACTAGCTACAACCCAAGGCAGGAATTCTTCAACAGTTTTTAGCCTTAAAACTTGCCACTTGCCACTTGCGCCTACCTTTGGTTTTCTAGACCTCATACTTGCACAATAATGGACATCATGATTGGGATTGGGATATTCCTTGCTGCGGTGGCATTTTTGTCAGCCAACGATGTCACAGAAAACCAAAACTGTGAATGTCCACGTGGATCTTCCGCAATTACTGCGTTCTGTGGAAAGGAAATCGAAGATCTGAAAAAAAAATTCAATACGCCTGCTTCCATAAATACTAGTTGCGATGAAATGAAGGTTTACTCATGTCCCCGAGTGAAGTCCAATCCAATTTCAAGACCTTCACGGTTAATTACAACCTGCTTAGAAGGAGAAAAGTGTTCAAAAACTAGTCAAAAACTGATTCAAAAATACCCGGACGATGACGACTTCAATGACCGTCTTCTTAGATTTTGCCTAAACGAAACCGGCAAGTTGTTTTTCTTCTTATTGCACATACTATTTTCAAGCTTGATCACATCATGATTTAACCATATATTTCAACTTGTTTCCGTAGACTTTGCCTTTGCTTGAGAGAAACGAGTTTGAGATTGGCGAATTTGGACTTTCAATTTCGTATATAACTACTGCAGCTCCAACTTTTCTTCAGGATATATACTCTGCGTCTAGTCCTTCCGTTCACTATTCATGAAGCGTCTGACCAATTTGGAAAAAAACTCTTACCTTTAGAATCGCAATAGCAGTGGCAGATAACACTTTTGTTCCAGAACCCATTCTAGTGCTAATTAACAAAAGCAATAAGAAAACATCCCACTTGGATTCTAATTTGCAATTCTCAATTTGTACTTTCTCACTCACTAAGATAATAAGATTTGAAAGATTAAAATGTATTATTTGAGTTAATGCAAACGTGGCGGAAGCTAAAGCGGACAACAAATTATTCTGCAGTTTTATCAGTTATACGATATTCGGTATGGAAAGCACAGGAATGAAAAATGTAATTAATAATGGAAAGTAAAGAATGAAAAGTAACGGAGTGTAAAGAAATGGGGAGTGTCATTCGCAGCGTCTCGTTCACAGGTGTGTCGTTCTTAGGCATCTCATTCGCGTACCAGGTTAAAACTCTTAAAACTGTAGGTCCTAAGGGTTTTTTTTCATGTGTACCTTGAGGTAATTTTTTAAAATTCTGAGCCGTTCCAGAGATACATGAAAAAACTGCTAAACAAATCGCGCAATGTGTCGTTAACCACTTTACGCATGAATAAATTTCGAATACATAAATAAATGAATTGGTTCTAGATCCTATTGATAAAAAGGATTTTGTACAGCAGCTTAAAACAATCTTAACAAAAAGTGAATTTTAAGCACAATTAATGAAAATTTAATTCCATTAAACTTACATGAGGCATATTCGACATTTCTGCTTGATTTGGACCACAAAGGATTTCGTTTTGACCGGCTAGAATAAATCTAGCTAATGTTATGTTTTACATTGAATAAAACTACGTAATCAGAGCAAGAAGATAGATATTCTGTGTTATTACTCATTTAGTACAATACTAGACTAGTCTCCCTTGAGTAACACTGAAGAATTCTGAAAGAGAAGGAAAAGTAGATAATTTTTCAACTGACTAATACTGAACACAATAATAATTAGTAGTAGATAAATACATATCGTCACATTTATCAACCAAGTACAAATACAGATGATTACGAAAGTTGAGGTTAGAATTGAATATGCATAGTTTATTGTTAAGTTGAATAGTTTATATATTGTACATTGTTCAGAAATGGAATATCAAGGATTATTGCTGTTGGAAATGGAGGTATCTTTCTGGTGACGTTTATGTCTGAACTATTGCAGGGAGACTATGAGTTCCTATAACTGCATCCCCACTACCAGTTTATGAATTAAAATATGTGATTTAAAAATGATGCAAATATCAACTAAAAATCGATGCGTAAAATCTGACTCCAATTTAGTATTATAAATATATGAAAGACTCAAACGGATGATTTCTGTCACACAAAAGTCTCAAATATATTGACTCCTTAGTAAAAAATATAACAAAGAAATGATGCTCTTCCAACGGAGCCTAAGTAAGAAGTGATTACAATTATGGGTCCATCAAAGATAGTACCTCAGTTTCATAAAGGAACAGAGAGAAATATTACCGTTAGTTATAGACAAAAATCAACATAAAGACGCCAACAATTTCACAAACAAAATTACAATTAGTCACTGGAGACAAAAACTACAAAACTCCCTCGCCCTTCACATTTCACACAATATCCCAATTAGAATATCTTCTCTTCTTCGATATACAAATCGAAATTTCACATAAAACTTCAACATTCACATTAAACATTCAGCACCTACTTCCTTCATCCTTCCACATTTTTTATGCAATAAAAAACAATGAATTTAAAACTAAATGGCACTTCCAAGACGCTCGGGTTTCTTGACGTGATGTCCGTATCTCGTGACGATGTCTTCGTTTTTCGGAGCTTCCGAAACTCGCTTGGCCATCTTGATAACTTCAGGTTGGATGGGAGGGGTTTCATTTTTGTTCGAAACTTCCAAGGGGAATAAGCGTTGCAGGGGTCTCGTGATAAGTCCTTCCTTCACACGTACCTTCGCTGCTCTGACCTTGAGAAGCAAATTCTCTGCTGTTTGTTCTTTCCCTACTTTTAACTATTTGTCGTACAATTTAAACATTTTAAGGAGTGGTCATTAAATTATGCAATACAATTCAATAAAGTTTAGAAATTACTGTAAAATAAATTGATTACTCGAGGATAATATCTCAATTGTTGTTTCTGTAATTCATTGTTCCAGCTACTGAAGTTCCTTGGAACGGAATTTTGTTAACTGCCTCGTCGCAACGGGTGGTGTTTGGAGTTGGATTGTTGGAGTATTCGACAACTGCTTCACCTGTTAGGTAAACAGTAAACGCAAAACAAAGCAGGAAAACTCCAATCCGAAATACTCATTTGGGTAAGCACAGTAGTAATGATTTATATTTATTCGTGTATTCCCGTACACTATATTACCATACTTAGTTGTGGCAACTGCTCGCATCAAAATTCTGAACAAACTACATCTGTCAAAGCTACACGAGTTTAAGGGTTCAGATCTATTGTGAAGAAAGTGAACTGGAGAAAAAAGAGAGGAAATCTACCAAAATCAAAATCTAGAAAAATATTGAGGGTTTTAAGGAAAACTGATGCAGTTTTATTAGGCTAGGAGAGCGAACTTCACTCTACAAAGATTGGGAGAGCACTGAGCAGTTTTCACACACAACGACACAACTAATCACACCGCAATTAATTAAATTTACACCACTGCGGAGACTTAATTATACGCCAACAGTTTTGACAAAATCCTTACAAAACCTTAAACTGGAGCAAATATGAAGTAACAGTGACTAGTTACGACCCATGGCTTCTTGACCAATCTTTAGCATTACGAATCTTCACTTGACTCTCGCTTTGGTTTCTAGATCTTATACATACACATGATTAGAATCGCGATCTTCCT
>JAQGAD010002904.1:0-11807 GCA_034696625.1 Isotomurus palustris
ATCCAATATGAATATCTTGCTGCGCAGTGTTGCATTAACTTGTCGGATTCCACCTTCATTCCCCTCTGCTCGACGAGCGAGAGGAAGTAGGGAACCAAAGAACCAACTGACAAAAACCAACAGCCACATACTGCCAACTGCTATCGAAGCTCGAAGCCACCACAGTTTGGAGTTTCTCATCCTCCTTTGCCTTTGCCATATGCTTCCATTGATCGTCATGAATTTTGTAATGTCCTTCAGGTCCATTGTTGAGTGCGTACCTGAGGATGATGCAGTACGATGGTTATTTTTCTAGGACTATACACGGGTGCAGTAGATGAAGGGAGAAGGGAATCTAACATCAACAACACATCCCTTTCTGGAGAACGCGATCGGGTCGGGTGCTTTTGCTTATGATGAAGAAGGATGCAAGATCAGCAAGATGTTCTTGTTCAGTATATCCTGCTGCTATTCCTCTGTCACTTCATCCTGCTGCTGTGGCTCTCGATCCAATGTTGTGGGACCCAAACTCAAATAGGAGTACTCGTTCCTAGTTGCCCACCTTCAACGCTCACTTCTTCCAAATCCTTAATCGATTTTCCTATTCTAGCAGATAGATAATTTCTAGAAACTTGAACAAAGAAGTATTGTAAATGTAAAGAGCACAGTGTTTCCAACGACATGACACAGGATTAATTAAAACTGAAGTGGATTCAGTCTAGGAGAATTTATAACAATGAAAAACTCACAACGATTACTGAGGATTGTTGTTGTTGTGTGATGGACGGAGGAGTATGGCCATTAAAGTCAGTGCGCTCGAAGTGATGCCTGGATTCAATACGCGGTCATCGTTTGGCCGTGTCGTCATCGAACCGCCTTCAAGTACGTCGCGTTTTGAAGCATTTGCATATTTCGTAATTTCCAAAGTGCCGGTTATACTTTTTAGGAAATAATTACTGTGAGAAACTAGATAGATTGGAATCTTGGAATGTTTTTGTTATTGTTTACATGGTCGTTTGTTTACATTTTGCAGAAATGCCTCCACTCAAGCTGAGGGAGACAGTACCGATGTATTTGTGTTGCGGTCGCGCGTTTTTGACTGAATCGAGTTACACAAAACACCGGGAAGAAGTTGACGTTCACGGCAAACCGATTGACTTGTCAAGTGTGCGGACGGCAAAGAATGACCGGAATAGTTTGGCGTTCTGGAGGTCGAGGAAGCCTAAAGCGGCGATGACTCACGAGCAAGCGTCGATTCAACGACAACCTGCTGAAGGGGATAGTAGTGACGATGGGGATGAAGTTACATCGAGGAAGAATCACGGTTGTCTGAGGTAATTTAATAATTTTAAATAATGAATTATAATATTCATAGCTGTGTACTGAGAGTCATTTATTTGTGATTTTTTTAACAGTAAAGGGAGGAGTGTTCAGTGCAAACTATGCCGCCTGATGATCCATGGAACGAATGTTAGAAGACATGTAAGGAATTGTCACAATCCAACTAGTGAATTTAAGTGCAGGTTAGTTAATTGTTCATTGATTAAATAATACAATGCGGTTGTAAGTTGATTGACTCGATTCTTGTGTGATTAATAGGCACTGCAGTTGCCAGTTTTCCAATGCCTTCGGTAGGATGATTCATGAGACGAAAAATCATAAATTTTCTACTTCCAAAAAGTTGAAGACATTAAAGAGGCAATTGATCAAGCCTCCCGCTATGATTCCAATACCTTCAAAACTGACGGCAGCTCTAATATCTTCCAGTGCAGTACCTACCAAAAGTTATAAGAAGAAGGATGAATGTTCGGGAATTAAAACTTTAAGTAGGCACGAGCACGTGTGCTTAGTCTGTAACAAAGTTATAAAAGGGGTTCAAACTGCAAGGTAAGTTATTACAATGAAAAGCTTAGATTTTATTATAAAAGCGTATAATGTTGTTCTGCTAACACTGTATTTTGCACTTTACAGGGATCACATGAACATTCACAAAGGTATCAAGCCCTACGCTTGCCCTGTTTGTGGATTCAAGTTCACTCATAAGACAAACATGACTCGACACTTAGCCAAAGGACATACAGGAGGAGAGTTTTTCTGCGAAAATGGGTGTGGGTACAGTTTTGTGCACCCCAAGATGATGACATATCACAGACGGTTTTGTACTGTAACTCAAGCTCAGCAATCCGACTCTCAATATTCAACTGCAGCTAAGTTGGCGACTAGAGCTAAGTCAGTGTCGAAATTGCCGACTAGTGCAAAGTCAGTACCGAAATTATCTAAGGAGGAGGCAAGTGCTGTAGATCTAGATTTAGGAGACCCAGAAACTGCCAAAAATACGATTCTGCAATGGCAGAACAACTGGACTCAGTTCCGAGGAGATGGATACCTGGCTTGTCCTGTGTGTCACAAGCATATTTCAGGACCAACCAACTTCAAGTACGTTTAGTAGTACCATCATATTTTAAACCAAACACGTTTATGTACGCACACTCGATAATTTTCGCTTAATGTTGACCTTACAGAGACCATCTGAATATGCACGCTGGGATTAAGCCGTACTCGTGTACTATGTGTGTCATAACCTTTACATTTAAATGTAATATACGGCGGCATATGCAGGTAATAATTCAAGTTTTGGATTGCATTAACTATAACTAATATAAATGTCAAAATTTGAAAATTTTGAATGAATTACCTGAATTTCTAGCAATGCCATGTCCCGAACGGTTCTTTTGTATGCAAATATGGCTGTGGATGCAGAATGGCTACGATATCTGCATGTCAAACACATGAATCTAGATGTACCTCGCTATTGAAACAACAACTGACTGATTCACCCACTTTAAACAGTAAAACTCCACGTGTACAGGTGAAAGTGAAACAAGAACCAATCCGCGGTTTGAAATTCACATCTAGTAATGGCCAGTTTAAGTCTACCTTTACCAAGATTCAGAAACCAGTCGAATGTGGTGTATCAGTAAAGTCTGCAGAGAAAACGGGAACGTTCACTTGTAAAATCTGTGGGAAATGGCTTATTAGTGCCCGAAATCTAAGGTCTAATATTGTTAACCATTCACTTTTAAATAATTACCTTTTGTAAAGCTATCATTTTTCAATGCACATTTGATTTCAGAAATCATATGATGATTCATTTGAACTTGAAACCTCATAAATGCGGGTTGTGTGGAATGTCATTTCGTTCTTTTGACCAAATTAAAAGACATCAAACGAGTAATCACGTTCCAACCGGCGCGTTTCGATGTTCTCAGTGCCCTTGTCAGTTTGCAACTGCACAGGGGCTCAGCTTCCATGTAGCTTCAAGACATACATTCAGAAAACGAAAGACTGGTCTTTTACTAAGAAAATTCAAACCCGTACACGTGCCACAAACCACAAATGGTGCAAACTTGAAACTCAAGATGCCGAAATTGATTCCAATGGGATCCCAAGCTATGATGAACAAGTATAAAAATGATCGTACGAGCGGAATCAAGAAGGAAGTTGTGCATAAAGTTGACACAGATCAGTATTGTGATAAGATGGATACCGAAAATGGGGCTGCCAGTTCTACAAGATTTCCCTGCAACTACTGCGGCAAAAGCTTCCAGTCGTCTCTGAACTTAAAGTTCGTAGCTTGCAGCTTTTAATTCGAAAATTAAATTCCTTGTAGATCAATGTATTTATTTTGATTGCAGGTACCATGTTTTCTCTCACACAGGAGAAAAACCATATAAATGCGAAGACTGTGGTTACCATTTTAGGAGAACAAGTACCCTTTGGGAGCACCAAAAGGTTCAAAAAGCATACCGATAACAAGTAGCGTAGTCAGATACATTTTTAGTTGAACTAAATACTAATTATAGAATTCTTATGCTTTTGTTTTGCAGTATAGCCATGGTGGAGGAAAATTTCAGTGTCCTCAGTAAGTACCTTTTCAAATACATACATGAGGTTACTACTATGTTATGGGTTTTCATGGTGTGGTATACAGAATAATAAGAATCTGGCATTAATTTTGGATTGTCCAGGTGTACTTGTAGATTTCAGTCAGACATTGGCCTTAGGAGACACAACAGTATTTACCACTCAGAAACTTCCCGGATGACAAAAAGTTCGACGAAAATTAAGGTTCCAAATCTCAACGGTAACATTTCCTCCAAGACTGCTTCGAATTTCAAAACTATTCCCAGCAGAGCGAATCCTACTGCAAAGGCATCCAATTTTACTGCCAGAAAGAGTTTATCAAAAGCTAGGAATATGTCAGTGGATCGTTCGTACTCTACAACGGCATACCAGTTTGGATCCACAACTGTTGCTGTATCTCTTCCTAATGGTAACAGTTTTTTTCCGCCGACTTCAAATCACAGTATTCCTTCAGCAACAAAGTTTTCACTAAATCTTACCGAGAGAAAATCTGTTCAAAATGGAAACTCAAACAAGGATATTTCTGAAAAATTGGATGCAAACCGATCAAAATTTGGTTGTGGACACTGTGGCTTGAACTTTGGAAGTATTCTTGAACTGAGGTGCGTATAATAGTTAACAATGGTGCAAATCTATCTCAACTACTATATACTAGTGTGAATACTATCTCAAAGTTAAAGGACAATTTAATAAAATCCAACTCTGATTTCAGTGAACATCAAATGCTCCATACAAAGACTGATGTTGACGAGATAGAAATAGAGATAGAAGACGATACAAATGCGACATTGGAATGCAACAATCAAACGAAACTTGCTGATCGTCAAACTAAACATGGTAGCGCAAAGAAAGTCTCGAAAACAGTTTGTCCTATATGTCAATGTGCAATCCATGGAGGAGGACACTACAAAAAACATATGAAAGTGAGTTACCCCTTTTATTTAAAAAAATACTAAATACTATAAATATGTAGTCATTGTGGCAATGAATAATGGTGACTTTTTTTTATCAATAGGGATGTCATAGCGGTGGTCAGTATCGTTGTCAAAAGTGTCCTTGTGAATTCCATAAATCAGTAACACTTAAAAAGCACTATACGGTCCAACACAAAGGAGAATCAGCTGAAAAATATATTTCATTTCCTCAAATACCGAATGAAGAACCGGAAATTGAAACAGATTTTGATAACTCGGACGCTTCTAACTTTTTTCAAAATCACTTTCTGTTGGGTGATGTTACTCCTGATATTCACGACGAAGACCCTCTCCAAGAACCACGCCCCAATGAAAACCTTAATCACGACTCTGGATTTAAGCTTGTTGAGAGAACTCCAGCTGCAACAGTTGTGAGACGCCAGCCAGCAGCCCAGTCAGTAGATTCCGAGCGTCGGTTCAACTGTAATGAGTGCGATAAAAGCTTCAAATCTAATTGGCTATTGAAGATGCACGGGGTTGTTCATCAAACTACTTACGATCATCAGTGTCACATTTGTGGCCAGAGCTTCAAAACCGGTGCTCATGTTAAGATGCATATGAAGGTAGAAAGATAGAAGATTCGTAATGCAGACCAAAATGGTTACTTATGCTTCAGTATTTCCAATTTTCTGTTTTATTCTCTTCTGATGCAGAAAAGTCACGGGAACGGGAAGTTTAAGTGTTCGAAATGCCCAAGTCGTTTTGACACGTACAGAGGATTGACGACACACAATTATTGCTATCATAAAGGTGGACGAGAAATTAAGGCGCAAACATTTTTGAACTCGCTTGGAAGGAACAAGAAATGTCCTCCTCGTATAAATCCAAAAGCTGCTCAGACTCGGAATAATGTTTCGTCTTACACTCAGGAGTCTCAACATCCTGCTGGAATGTCAAAAGTAACGGTTGGGAAGATAAGAGTGCCAGTACCTGAAGCAGAATCTCAGAAGTTCTCACCGAAAAATAGACCTATCAAATGTAAAGTATGCGGCAAAATTTGCTTGGGACCAGGGAACCTGATGTAAGTAACGGTTGTGTTTGGTGAAAGTGTGTACTTCAAAACCATGTATTGCTTTAAATTTAAATTGATCATGAAAAAAAACTCATTATAAACATTGCAGGACGCACATGAGATCTCATTCTGCAGGATTTCAAGAACTTCGAAATTCTAATGCTACAACTGGTCCTCAGGAGTCGATGAGAACATCATTAGAAGTAGCTGAAGATTACTCTAACACGGAAATCCTAGAACACGACGATCAGTTTAACATGACAGAGACAGACAATAATGTTGAAGATGAAGAAGATGCTGTGATAATGGATTACGAAGACAACTCAATGGCCGATGTGGGTGGTGGGGAAGTAATGGCATCGTACAATGATGACCAGGAAAGCGACGGACATTTAATTCGTTACGAATTAGACGCTTTTAACGAAGACAACTTTCATGACGGAAATGGTGATGATAACCCGGATGACTTTGATGTGGATTCCTACGATTGTGAAGGATGTGGATTATCCTTCACTTCAAGAGTCGCATTTTTACGTCACATTCAGGTAGAATTGTATATTCTAACTTCACTGATAAACGGAATTATAGGTCGACAACTCAAATTTGTATTGTTGGTTTATTAATGTAGAGCTCTGGAGATGGTCCGTTTAAATGTTCGTATTGCTGTGCAGTACATGCGACAAGCTCTTCTCTCCAAGGCCATTTGGAGCTTTACCATGATGAGTTACTGGCAGCTGGCCATTAAGACTGAGACTTGACCTGAATTGGATTGGATACAATGGTATTAGTGCGTTATTTGTACCTTACTGTGTAAGTGACTAGCTCTTCATTTAGTGTAGCTATAAAGTGACATCACTTTAGTTTTATAATCGATACTTCCGTTTTTTTGTTTGATTGTCGATTAATCTTCAAACATTTCACTGTTTTAATTTAGGTTAAGTGAAATTCACAGTAGTTGTTGAATCCAAAGTTGTTTTTCTAAAGCAAAACGATGAAGTTGTCGCATAGACTAGCACTTTAAGTAAGAGACGAACTGTATCTCAACCCATGAAAAGTGAACCATTGAATTTTCTCATCTGTATTTTCAAAGCTCTTTCATATATTTGTATATGTGTAACAAGAAATAACGCAGCAATAACTAGCGAAAATGGAGATACACCAATGCAGCAATAAAGTACTATTTTCTGAGCGGCAGAAATGCTTATAAATATAATAACAAGCATCACTTAATTAGTAACCCATCTGCTCCTTTCTTCCCATTCATCATCATTCATCAGTGATTGATCGATGTCATTGACGTCGTAACATTCAATTTGCGATTGACGTCTTTCATAAGATCAAAGAACGATGCATGTAATTTTTATGAATGAACATAATGAGTAATTCAACAAGCGAGTGAGTAAAAGGCAATAAGAATTGCTCCACAAATAGCTAACCAAATTACATTATTACATTCCTACAAAAGTACTCATCAAAAAGGAAACTCTGTCCATGTAGCGTTGAGTATCTCCATAAAAAGTTTTGTAGCTTCCCTGTGAAATCCAATTAATTTCCTCAATAAGTTTCCCTCATCGATTCATTTCCATACCATTATGCAAATTGCACATTACAAGTCATGCGAATCACAACCTCATGCAATCCATTTTAGCATCAAAATGTTAATCAGTATTTAGACTCCCATTCTATTTTAGCTTTCTCTCACAACTTCCATTGTCAATTTTGCACTGGAGTTTACCCAGAAACCCAATCTTATCTTTCGCAAGTTTTATTGCAGAATCTCGTGTGTGAGTTTAATCCCTGAAAATTAGCTGTGTAGATCTGCGATGATCTGAATCAGTGAATCCCATGGACATTATTAGTTGGGACTTCATTTTATAGACACCCAGTTCACAGTTTTGTATCATTAGTTAGTCGACTACTCATCTTGATGCGATCTGTTCCCCCACCTTCAGATCCTTTGAAGCCCGTTTACGTGGACTGCACAAGGAAAGTCACTAACCAAAATTCAGAGTCACCAACAAGCAGAGGTAAAAAGGCAAAATACATATTACGGAATATGCATTGACTCTAACTTAACCGTATAATATTAGTTCCACATGTTATACTCATCCTACATAATATAATGAACTCCTTTCCTTCAGCTTGCTTTTATATCCTACACTCTTACGCATCTCTCTCTTGAAAGTCTTGCTGCTCACGTACTGCTAGACTCACAGTGTTATTACTTGGGCAGGAATGTTGGCAAAAATAGTACAAAGTACAAAACATTGACACCAACCAAGAAGAACTTTCTGATCAGATCAGATCAGTTCCATCACACAGCAGTGATGGAACTTTATTGCAAACCTCCATTCTATTTAACTAACCTCACACAACCGATCCATGCAATTTAGCCTTGTGGCGAGTGAACTACTACTATTAAGTATATAATGTCTTGAGCAATCAATAGCTTCTTAAGTTTGCAATAAGTTTTCACAATTTCGTCACTTCCACTAACGCTGAATAAGACCGAATTACATAATCACAAAATATAGATCACAGATTTTTCTATCTAAGACATTACATATTATGTTCGTAGGGAAAGTACAGTTTTCTCTTAACAATTCAAAAGCCAAAGGACTTCTATTTTCACTTTATCCTTGGAACAAACTTTTGCTAATAAAAGAATACTTTTAGGAAATTAATTGTAATTGTTATAGTCAGATGTCAATTAAAATCAAAAGTTTCTAATCAATCAAATCCACAAGGGTATTTATGAAGACTTCCAACGGAGAAGAGAAATCACATCTTACATTATTAACTTTTTCCTCAATAACACTACGATCGCTTGAAGATTTAATTCCTCCTGATTTTGCAACTTTAAGTGCATTAACATTATCATCATCATTATTGGATAATCATTCTAAGCAAAATGGTTATGTTAATGGTTCACGAAGAGAAACTCCAAGAGACTACACCGAAATGGGACTTTTTCCAAAAGTACTGTATCGCCTTCGCTGCTGCAGCGGTGGCAGAGACGGGTAAGCAATTTTATTGATACAATTTTTTTATTTCCAAGTATCATGCGATGTAATAATTGATTCGCTTGTTTGATTAAAAAGTGACATATCCTCTGGACTTAACGAAAACTCGGATGCAAATTGCCGGAGAGCTGAAGAAGAATCCAGCGCTGGCCAGCCAAGCTAACAGACAAGGAATGTTCCGAACAGCTTTGGGTGTCGCTAGAAATGAAGGGGTGCTCCAGTTATGGTCCGGACTGTCTCCAGCACTTTATAGACACGTTATTTATTCGGGAATTCGGATGGCTCTCTATGAAAAAATCAGAGATGATATTTTCGGTCGGGAGCCGGATGGAAGTTATCCCGTCCACAAGGTACAAATTACCTTTCACAGATGTTTTCTGATGTTCTCAAGTTCCAAAGTTTTGAAAATACCTGTCATAAACTTGCATGAACCAGAAATGTGTTTATGTGTTTTATATTATTCGTTTCAAACTTTTTTCTGTTCTCGGTGCAAACTTTTATAATAATAATTTATGGCTGACTTTGGATTTTAAAACTAATATAACTTGACTACATTTTTCCTCCATTCTTCTTCTTATTCCACTCCAGGTTAATTATTAAAGGTAATAATTTATCTTAAAATACTTTGTTAATTTAATCGTACCTAAAATATTTAACTACTAATTCTGACTCAGACGTGTTTTTCTTTGCAATGTAATCGCCTAACTGAATCAGGTATGATTCTCATACGTGAAGGCGATACCTGCTGCTATTTAATCCCTATAATATTAATAATCGATGAAACACCGCTATAAATAAGTTGCTACTATATAAAGACTTTCTATAAATGCATTAATTAGAGTAAAAAGTTAATCATAAAGTAGATACTTGAACAATATTTCAAATCTATAAACTTGAACTATTTTTGTGCAGGCAGCTCTTACTGGATTAATTGTTGGAGGATTCGCTCAATTTACAGGTGCTGACCAATTTTACAATTTATTTCGAAATCTCCTTTGCTACGAATAGAAATGACTAGAGCCCAGACCTTAGGCTGTTAAGCTTAAGATTAGGAGCTCTAGTCTGAATAATAATTGTCTTTTTATTCAACACGGTGAATTTTGTGTATGACTTGCAGCAAACCCGATGGATTTGGTGAAAGTCCAACTACAAATGGAAGGCCGAAGACGCTTAGAAGGGAAACCCCCTCGTGTGAAAGGAGTGTTGGAGGCTCTCACCAAAATATGGAAGGAAGGGGGGATCAGGGGGCTTTGGCGTGGGTGGGTTCCTAACGTTCAACGAGGGGCTCTAGTGAATTTAGGCGATCTCACGACCTACGACTCAGCTAAAAGATTCCTTCTTAGAAATACTACAATGAAGGACGGCACAAGTGTCCATATACTCTCTAGGTAGTTAATACTCTATTTGCTTGGTGGTCTGGCGGACTAAACTAATTAATGTCTTCGGTATTACAGTCTGTTAGCCGGACTGACAGCAACGGTAATGGGGACTCCAGCAGACGTGGTCAAGACGAGGATAATGAATCAGCCAACTAAGGACGGAAAAGGGTTGTACTACAAGAACTCCATGGATTGTCTTCAAAAGACAATCAAGAACGAAGGCTTCTTCGCCCTTTACAAAGGTTTTGTCCCGATCTGGATGAGACTCGGTCCTTGGTCTCTAACTTTCTGGGTTTCCTTCGAATGGCTGCGAGGAGCTGCGGGAGTCAGCGGATTCTAGTCACACAGATAAAACAATATTTCTATTCATGAGAATTATTCAGCGATCAACAGCGTTCAGCGTTCAGCGAAAGCATCGCACATGACCAGGAATAAATCAATTATACAAACTACAAGATAACTACTAACTACAGATGAAAGAATGGAGCATCTTATGACATATATACGACAGCGAACTACAATAGTGTTGAATAGTCTGAACATCAATTGACTCGGAGCTTTCTTACTTACGAGGAAAGATATTCAAGTCATTTAGTGGGCTTTATTTGGTAACTGTTAAGTCTGTGTTGCTAATCAATGAGGTTAAGGTGTGACTGACGTAATGCTTCTGTAAATGTCTCATTTCACTTTAATTAAGTCAAAGTGCTCTCATTATCTAGAATATAGTGGAACATGGAACCACTAGCACACAGAATGGATATAAAATGTAACTGGACATTGTGTGCAAGTAGACTTGTTGTGTGTCAACAAAAATGTGAAAGTTATATACGATAATGAATGAGTAGTAGTAGCAGTTTAGTGTAACAATCATAATTTCCGGTGCATGTGTTGCTAGTTCTCCAAAAGTATGACCAAAGTGCAGACCTCACAAATCTACCGAAGATAAACCTTATACAATAATGTACGGACAATGAACATGTAAAATTCTGACACATCTGACTTAACGGGGAAATGTTGTGCCAGAGAACAACGTAGTCACTTCAAGTAGTAAACATGTAGAGATTTCAATAGTTTTCTATGCATTTCAAAATGCGAACATATAGCATCAATCACTGGCTGTGCAGTGAATATTTGAACATTTAAAGAATCATAGCTGTTAATCTCGTAGTACAACTGGGTAGACTGTATAGTATTTCAGTTTTGAGATTAATCTGTAGAAAGAAAGTTATGTGTGATGCTGTGAAGAAGAGTGTAGCCGTAGGTATAAAGTAATGAATAATGTGCTGGTTGGAATTTGGATGGTCTGAGTGAGGACTTCTCGATGATCAAAGTTTAAGAATAAATTATTTATGTAAATCACACGAGTTAAAACACTTAAAAATGTATTTTTACGCTGCAGAGCAACGAAAATTATTGTCCTGTTCATTATTCATGCAAAGTGTCAGAAAGAATAAAGTAACCAAAATGCTGTAGAAAATTAATAAATTATTAAATAGTTTGTATCTGCACGCGACGA
>JAQGAD010002905.1:0-11805 GCA_034696625.1 Isotomurus palustris
TCCAAATACTTCCAAATACTTCCAAATACTTCCAAATACTTCCAAATACTTCCAAATACTTCCAAATACTTCCAAATCATCTGGAAACACTCCAAAGAACTCAACCTCAACTCCCAATCTGCTGATGGGTAAGTGAAACCAACTTTAATTGCTACTTCAGAGGAATGCTAACGGTGACGTTGGTTGTTGTAGCGTGGAAGGAAGTCTGGGTGACGGCAGCTGAGGATGACGCTGCAGCTAAGGGCGCCCTCAGGCTTGCCAAATCTCTCCGTCGAACTTCGACGGGGAAGAAGATCCTCGTCGTTCCTGGGCTCGAAGTGTCGACATCCCTGAGGTAATTTTCAGTTTCCAAGAAGTACCAATTAGTTCGAGTACTCGAAATGAAGTCACGTGGTGTTCGTGCTCAGGAATTCGTTGGAGGAGGAATTTGACGCCGTGTTGCCGTTGGACTTGCGATTCGGAACTGAAGAACTTCCACACTCGCTGGACTTCGACGAGAAGGTCAAAATTGCTCTCCACGGAATTCGCTTCTTCCAACGAGGCGTCTTCATCTCCTCCTCCGTCTTCGTAAGAACCCACAACTCCCTCTTAATTAATTACGACATCGTCACTGGAGGAAGGTCACTCAACGTATGTTTCCTTAGGTGCTGGAGAACGTCGACTTCATCTTCGACGCCTTGTTTTCCGAATCTCCTCTTGACGAAATCAATGGGGAAAACGAGACAAGGGAGATGAACCTGGACTGTCCGCTTTTTGCTATCATTCCTTCCCAGTCGAATTCCTCTTTCATGAAGACCCGCTTCGTGTCGAAACATTCGACGTCCCATCCAGGTGGCATTTTAAATCCTTCCTGTTCCCATCTGCTGCGAGGATTGGTATAACAGTTATGGATGTTGTGAACAGAATTCGAAGCTGTGCAGTCGAAGGCAGCTGGTATTTTAGTTTCATCCGGAATTCGACTCCCTTCGTCGAACTCCGACACCGACAAGTACGTCGAAATGGCGACAGCAGTGGGAATTAAAGTATTTAAACGATTGAATGTTTTTGTGTAGGTTGACTGGGGACATGAGAGTTCGACTGGCCGTCTTTCCGAAGGAATCCTCAGGAAAAGTCGACGATTTTCTCAAATGGGGCAAAGTGGGACGCGTAAGTTTCTATCAACAACCAACTCGACTTCCCAGTCGACTTCACTTTGAATTGTGACACAGGCGATGCTGGCTGCTCTGGAGGAGGAGTCTTCGCAGCGGGAGGAGTCTCCGTTGGTTCCCCTGGGGAGGATGGAGGAGGAGCCCATCGCCATCGTCGGAATGGCCTGTCGACTTCCGGCCTCCAACGACGTCGATGATTTTTGGAATCTGATCATCAACAAGGGAGACGCCATCACGAAGGTCCCCGAGTGGCGGTGGCCGGTGGAACAGGTGAAGGAAGTGACGGCGGAGGCTCGGGAAATGAAGGCGGGTTTCCTGAAGTGTCCAGTCGACGAATTCGACGCCAAGTTCTTCGGGATGAGTCCGAAGGAAATGGAGTTCACGGATCCACAGCAGCGACTCCTCCTCGAAGTGTCGTGGGAGGCGTTGGAGGACGCCGCGATTGACGCGACGTCACTCCACGAAACGCAGACGGGAATTTTCACGGGGACCTGGACGCGTGACTACAAGGACCTGATGATCAGAACTGGATTCCAGGAACGCGAGTTCTTCCGCGCGTACATCGGGACTTCTTATGGAGCCACTGCGGGACGTAAGACGTTCAAAATATGAATTCAAGAACTTTGGTGATGATGAGGTAAATGAACGGAGTGGATGCTGTCGTAGGGATGGCGCACTTCTACGGAACGACGGGTTCGAACATCGCGACGGAGTCCGGCTGCTCCTCGTCGATGGTCGCCGTCGGATTGGCGGTCAAAAGTCTCCGGAGGAAGGAAACGTCCATGGCGCTGGCGTGTGGCGTCAACTTGTTGCTGCAACCAAATGAATACAGCATGATGGCTGCTTTTTGTGCGGAGGACGGCCACTGCAAGACGTTCGACGCAGCCGCGGATGGTTTTGGAAGAGCGGAGGGATGCGGAGTTCTCGTATTGAAGAGACTGAGCGACGCGGTGAGGGATGGCGACAACATCCGCGCGGTGATACGCGGGTATGGAGAGGCGCAGGAAGGACCGAGTCGAAGTTTGGGGACGCCGACGGTAGAGGTGGAGGCGCTTGCGATGCGGGCGGCGCTGCGGGAGGCGGAGGTGTCACCGCACGAGGTGAGCGTGGTGGAGGCGCACGGGACGGGGACGGCGGTGGGTGACCCACTGGAAATGGCAGCCATAGCGGCGGTCTACTCGCGCGGACGTACAGCACCGCTCTTCGTCTCCTCCGTCAAGACGAACGTCGGCCACACCGAATCCGCCTCCGGAATCACCGGAATCATCAAGACGGTCCTATCACTCGAGCGCGACCTCCTCCCGCCGCACCGCGCCCTCACCAACCTCAACCCCAAAATTGACCTTTCCTTGACACCCGCGGTCATTCCCACGAGCACCACTCCCTGGCCACGCACCCCCCACTCAGCCAGGCTGGTCGGCGTCTCCTCTTTCGGAATCACTGGCACCGATGCCCACGTCATCCTGCAGGAGGCCCCGCGCCTGCCTTGCCGACCGCGCCAACTTCCCCAGCACCCGCTGCACGTTTTGGCGCTCTCGGCGCGTTCAGAAGTCGCGCTGACGCAGCTGATCCAAAAATACGCGGAGAAGTTAAGGTCGACGGACGCGGAGTGGAGCGACGTCACTTTCACCGCCAACACGGGACGCGCTCACTTCAGAGAATTCAGAGCGGCGATCGTCGCCAAAGATGGCGCCGATTTCCAACGGCAAGTGGAACGACAAACGATTGCGCAACACAAATGTCCCCCGATTTCGGAGAGACCGAAAGTCGTGTTCCTCTTCACGGGACAAGGGTCGCAGTACCCGGGAATGGCGAAAGAACTTTTCGACACTTCGCCAGATTTCCGTCGACTCTTCAACAAGTGCGACAGAATCCTCCGTGACGTCTATGATATTGACATAAAGCGCGCGATGTGGAAATCGGAGGACGCAGCGTTGCTTGAGGAGACGCTGTACAGCCAGACGGCAATCTTCGTCGTCGACTTCTGTTTGGCGGAGTTGTGGAAGACGTGGGGCGTCGCTCCTGACGTCGTCGTTGGCCATAGTCTCGGCGAATACGCCGCCGCGGCTGTCGCAGGAATCCTCCGCCTGGAGGACGCGCTTAAGTTGGTCGCCGAGAGAAGTCGACTCATCGAAAAGCTTCCGCGCGGAAAGATGATCGTCGTGAACGTCGATGCAGACGCCACTCGTCAACTGTTAAAGAATGTAGGCGGAGAATTTCGGCTTGACGTGGCGGCGATGAATTCGCCAGACCAGACGACACTCGCCGGAACGGAGGACTCCGTTTTGGCGTTCCGGAGGTTCTGCGAGAAGAGCGGCGTGAAGGTGCGCGTGTTGGAAGCGTCGCATGCGTTTCACTCGGAAATGATGGACGACGCGTTGCCGGCGCTACGGAAGGTGGCGCAGGGCGTCGAATTTCGACGACCGTCGTGCAGCTTCGTTTCTGGAATGGAGGGACGCGAGGTGAAGTCGGTGGACGCGGAGTTTTGGGTGCGTCACACGCGACTCCCCGTCGACTTCGTCAACGCGAGTGCGGCGCTCAAAGGCGACGGAGGACTCGTGTGCATCGAAGTTGGACCTGCGCCAATTCTGTCGACGTTCGTGGCACGCAACTTGGAGGGAGGAGCGACGTCACCGACGCTGCTGCCGAGTCTGCGGAGGAATCAAAGGGACTGGCAGACGATGACGGAGAGTCTGGGTCGGTTGTACACGGCGGGAGTCGACGTCGACTGGAGGGGCGTCCATCAAACGACGGGAGCGTCGAAAGTGGCGGGACTCCCGACGTATCCGTTTCAGCGAAAGAAGTTTTGGTTCGACAAGCCGAAAAACGACGGCCTCCTTTTCTCCGGCAACCAACTCCACCCGCTCCTCCACTTCCGCCTTCCCTGCGCCACGTCGACCAAAATCTTCCAAAGTCACCTGTCGCTGGAGAAGGCGACGTTCGTGAGAGACCACGTCGTCGGAAGTCGAGTAATTTTCCCGGCTGCCGGCTTCGTCGAAATGATTTTGGCGGCGGGTCACTCGGCAACTCTCGCGGAGTTCGAAGAGTTTCGCTTTCCACGTCAGCCGATCGTCGTTCGCGATTTGGCTGTGGAGGCACCGCTGGGGATGGCGGAGACGGAGGACGTTGACTTGCAGACGATCGTCGACGTGGTGACGTCACCCGAGGACGCCAACTGGAACCGCGTGGCCATCCACAGGCGACAAGAAGACGCCGCGGGTACGAAAAGTTGGGTGCGTCACGCTTCCGCCAAGTTCTCCTCCTTCTTCACGGACTCTCCCGCAATGGCATCGCCGGAGTTTGTCGACGTGGAGAGGCTGCGGGAGTCGCTGGGGGGCGGCGAGGAGACGGCGGGGTTCTACGAGGGACTGCGGGGGGTGGGACTGAATTTTGGGGAGTCGTTCCGTAGCCTTCATCGCGTGTGGCGGGGGGTGGAGTCGACCTTGGCGGAGGTCGTCGCTCCCCCCGCCGACGCCTTCTTCGTACACCCCGTCCTCATCGACGCCCTCATCCAAACGCTCATGACGTCAACGTCACACGACAATCTCACTCAGCTGATGGTTCCGGTCAAAATCGACCACTTTGCTTGGTTTCCAACTTCTGCTCAGTCAACAGAGTTGAGGTCCTTCTTCATTTTTGTCGACAAGAAGTCGCCGGCGGTGTCGGCGGTTCTGCTGGACGCGAGTGGAAGGAGAATCGCCGTGATGAGTGGAGTGACTTTGGTTCCCACGACACTCCTCTCCATTGAAAATGCCCTTCAAGCGCAGAAGTTGGTGCTGCCACCTTTCCTCGAGGAGGAGTGGCTGCCAACTAACTTTCGACTTCTGTCCGAAGAGTCGACCGTGGAGGAAAGATTTGTCGACTCTCCCTCAGGACTCAGCCTCCTCCATATAGAAAAGAATCAACTATCGTTGACGGAAACACAGAAACTCGAGAAGACTAACCTTTTCGAATTGACGGCACTTCAGGGACTCCAGTCGTTTCTGGAACTCGGATGGACGTCTTCAGTAGGCGACGTTGTCGACGTTCGTCAATTTGTTGAGAAGCTGCAAATATCTCCAAAATTTATGTTGATGACAAGGAGAATTTTTGAAATTTTGACTCGCTACACGAATTATGTCGACGGAAGTGACTTCACCTTCCAAGTGACGACGCAGTTACCATCAATGTTGGAACTGGAACAGAGAATAGTCGAACTCGACGAATCAATCAAACATTTCCGCTTGGAAGTCGAATGTGTTCGGTCGGTGGCGTCGAAGACGGCAGACGTTCTGCGCGGTCGCGACTCCGTCATTCCTACTCTCTTCGGTGAAGGAAGAATCGCGGAGAAGTCGTACACTCAGTTCCATTCAGCGATTCAAGGAAATTCTCAGCTCCTCCACACGATTCGTGCGCTGTGCGATGGCGTCAAAGACAGAGGACGGCAGCAACAGTTGAGGATTTTAGAAATCGGTGGCGGAACCGGCGGGTCCACGCGCGCTATTCTTCCCGCGCTGGAGGAAAGTGGCGTCGACTTCGCCTACACTTTCACCGACATCTCCGCCGCATTCTTCTCAGCAGCGGAGGCTTCGTTTGCGCCGTGGAAGGAGCGGATGGAGTTCCGCGTGTTGGACGTCGAAAAGGACCCGAAGACGCAGGACTTTCTCCACGAGGACTTCGATGTCGTCATCGCCGCCCACGTCCTCCACGCAACGCGAAATTTCAAGGAGACGATGGCCAACGTTCGCCACCTCCTTCGACCAAACGGACTCGCTCTAATAGTTGAGACCTACGAACCTCAGCCAATTGTCGACATGATTTTCGGGTTGGTCGACGGGTACTGGAGATTCGAGGATACTGCCCTTCGACCGTATCACTGCATCCTCCCCGAGATCGTGTGGCCACGGATGCTCGCTGCCTCCGGATTCGCTTCGCACAGACTCATGAAGATTCCACTAGGGAACGGTGGAGTCATCGTTGCACAGGCCACTGCAGGAAGCTTCGCCTATGATGCACCAGCGTCACAAAAGATGACCTCTTGGGTTGTGGGGCGAGGGTCGGCTGAAGATGACGTCAATTTGGAGTTGACGTCGCAGCTGCAGCAACAAGGAAGGCGTGTCATTCTTGTGAATGACGCCAGTGACGTGGAGTGGACGTCTGAGTTGGAGAGTGGCCGTGTCGAAGGGATCTTGTTTATTTCTGACGGAAAGAGCTTCGACGCAGAAGAGCCCACAAAGCGATTCCTCCAACTGATTCAGTCGCTGTTGTCGACTAAAGTGGCAGTGACGCCAAAGTTGGTTGTGGTCACTCGGGGGGCAGTGATAGTGGGCGACCAGGCGATCGCTTTCCCACACGACGCAACTCTGTGGGGAATGAGCAAATCGTTTCGGAGTGAGTATTCCAATGTCCGAGTCCTCAACGTCGACCTCAATCCTCACGACTCCTCTCACGCCAACGTCTCCAGTCTCCTTCGTCTGCTGTGGTCAGCGAAGGACGACTTCATCGCAGTGCGTGAACAGAAGACGTACAGCGCTAAGTTAAAGCTATGCAACTTGAGGGACTCTTCGCTGAGTTTGCCGCAGGATACACAGCGGTTCGGGTTGATCCTCCCAACGACAAACGCCATCAGCGACCTCCACTTTGGCGTGTCGCCCCTTCGCGAGGTCACTGGAAATCAAGTGGAGGTCCAATTGAAGGCTGCAGCGCTGAATTTCAAAGATCTCCTCTGCGTCTTGAAGCCGACGAAGGAGTTCGAGAAGAACGCCGCAGTGGGGACGGACATGGCGGGGGTCGTCACTGCGGTGGGTCCGGCTACGCGCGCTCTCAAATTAGGTGACGCTGTGTTTGGCGCTTTCTTTAACTTTGGAGGATTTCAAAGTCAGATAGTCGTTCCTGAAGACGTCCTCGTTCGAATTCCGCAGAATTTGACGTTTGAGGACGCGTCAACACTCCCCGCAGTTTTTACGACAGCGTATCACTGCCTCATTGACGTGGCGCGGTTGCGGAGGGGGGAGACGGTGCTCATCCACACGGCGTCCGGAGGCGTCGGACTCGCCGCCATCCAAGTGGCCAGAGCTGTTGGTGCGAAGATAATTGTGACGGCTGGAAGTCGACGAAAACGCGCACATCTTCGGGAAGTCGTTGGCCTTGAAGACGTCTTCCATTCGCGTGACTTGTCCTACGCAGAAGAAGTGAGAAGAGCGACTGGAGGACGCGGAGTTGATGTCGTGTTGAATTCTCTCACGAGTCCTGGATTCAAAGAAGCGTCCCTCGACACCTGCGCCAACAAAGGTCGATTCGTCGAAATGAGCAAGTTGAACATCTGGAGCGAAAGCGACGTTGAAGCACTCCGCCCAGATGTCGAATACAGAATTGTCGATCTCACGACAATATCCGTCGACACTTGGCGACATCTTCTCAGTAAACTGAATGACTTCCTTGAGCAAGGAAAGCTGCGTCCTCTTCCGTCGGAGACGTTTGAATCTGTCGACATCCGCTCGGCGCTTACTCATCTGCAGAAGGCGCGGCACGTAGGGAAGATTGTGGTGAGGATGCCGGAGGAGGTCGACGTGGGCGGAGGGCGCCGTCACTTGGCGTTTAGCGGGCGGAGTTCGTACCTCATCAGCGGAGGCCTCGGAGGAATCGGCCTGGAGGCCGCCAAGTGGATGGCAGCCGAGGGCGCCAACTTCCTCCTACTCGCCGGACGACGCCCCCCCAACGCACACGCCACCAACGTCATCGCCGACCTCAACGCCCAAGGCAAAGTCGTCCTCGCAGTCCAACTGGACGTCGGCAACTTTGACGACTGCAAACATCTCATTGAGGATATCAACGGAGGGAAGGTGAGACTGAATGGGTCGACGTTTCCTCCGTTGCGGGGGATTCAGCACGCGGCGGGGTGTCTCTCCGACGGCACCTTTCCCAATCAGACGTGGGCGAAGTACGAAGAGACGTTCAACGGGAAAGTGCGCGGCGCCTGGAACCTCCACAAACTCACCGCCACTGCCGCATTTCCTCTGGAGCATTTCGTCATGTACTCTTCCGTAGCTGCCACATTCGGGGGGATAGGACAGAGCAACCACGCGGCAGCCAACACTTTTCTGGACGCATTGGCGCACTTCCGGAACGCACGGGGACTTCCGGCGACCTCCGTCAACTGGGGACAGTGGGGACAAGTCGGTAAGGGTTTTCCTTTCGTCGTGATCAACTAAAAGGGAGAAGCAAACAGTTTAACTGACGTTCCTTATGACGCAGGGGTAGCGGCTGATTTGGAGTTGACTGTCTTTACTCCGTTCACTCCGCTCCAGGGATTCTCGTCTCTCCGCCAAATCCTCCGCCACCACAAATCACAGGTCGCCGTGGTAGAAGGAGACTTTTTCAAACTGCGCTTATGTTTTTCGTGGACGGACCGCGGGTACGCCAAATCCATAGCCACGTCTTCTTCGTCAACGTCCACTGAAAACCAGTCCGCTGCGCTGAAGTCAGAAATGTTTTGGGAGGAAGTCGACGCAGCGAATGGGGATCCGAAGGAAACAGAACTCGTTCTCCAGCGATTTCTGACTTACGTCGTCGCTCAGATTCTGAAGATGGAGGAGAACGACGTGGTCGACGTGGACCAGAATCTGCAGGAGATGGGCCTCGACTCACTCATGATGGTCGAACTGAAGAACATCCTCCAGAGCATCCTCGGATCAAAGGTCACCCTCTCCGCCTCCGTCCTGGCGGACGCCAACTCCATCCGAAAGTTGGCTAAGAAACTGCGGCAGATGATTCTGGAGGGCGACAGTTTGTCTCCGGAAGAGAAGGTCAACTTCATTCTGACGCAGGCCTCATTGCCGGACGTCATTTCTACTGGCCAAACGGACAGAGTGGGTGAGTTGGAAAATAGAGAAGTCACCTTCCTTCTGAGTGGAGCGGTCGACTCTCAGCTGGCGACGTTTATTCTGGAGAACCTGACGCGACGGTCGAATGTTCGAAAGGTTGTCGTCCTGTCGATTGATGGTCAAAAGCAGGCACTCTTGTCTCAGTTGACGGCAGAAGGCGCAGAGGTTGACATGTCAAAATGCCACGTGATTTCGACAGAAGGAGAGTCTCCTGAAAAACTCGGCATACCTCACGCGGAGTATGAAAAGTTGTCGTCGGAAGTGGACGCTGTTGTCGACATTCGACTGAATATGTTGCCAGATGAGTCCGTCTCTGGAATTAAGAGGGGGGCTGAGACGACCAAAGCGTTGTTGGAATTTGCGTGTCACAGGAAACTGAAGTTGGTCTGTCATGTCGATCGACTTCTGCCGCAGTTGAAGGCGACGAAGCAGCGCGTATTGGAGGAGACGTTGCCGTGTGGCAGGAGAGAAGATTTGGCGCGCTACGCGGACAGCGGCTACTCGTCGTCGCAGTTCGTGTCGGAGGTTCTGTTGGGAGAGGCAGCGATACGCGGGGTTCCGTGCACCGTCTTCCGTGTTCCGCACCTCTCTGGCCATTCCCACACAGGGCGCTTCCAACTGCACCAAGGTCACATCTTCTCGCGCTACATTCACTACCTCATCGCTGGAAAGATGCCATCAGTTCCAGTTCCATTTGCTCTCGTCCCTGTCGACCAGGCAGCCGCGCTCGTTCTCCAAGTTTTGTGGTCGATGTCGACGAAGGAAGAAAGCCTCGGCGTGTTCAATCTGAGCAATCCTCATGAATATTCTCTGAAGGATTTTGTCGAAGTGTCGGAGGAACTCGGGAGACCCGTGAGAGCCGTCGAACTGGAGGAATTCCTCGCGGAGAAGAATTCGCTCGTCGACACGGTGACGTACTTCTTTGGAGATCCGCTGGACTTTTCAGCGGAAAGTTCGAAGTACTCTCAACTGGCGAAGGAGGCTGGAGAGGAAGCGATTCAGATTGGAAACCTTCGTAACGTCGTTGCGGGTTTGGAGGGACACGTGGAGACTCCGCTGAGGATCCTCCGAAGGGACCTCAGCTTCGCCAAGGATTCCGGACTCTTCGACAAATTCGTCAACGCTGAGAACTCCCCTTGATAGCAAAATAAAGACAACCGTCTCTGGTGAAGGCTGCAGGTGTAGTTTGTAGAGTGGATGCAGATGAACGTATTTTTCAGGACAGCTTCCGCTGAAAGCTCGTCTGTCCAAAGGAACCCTTCAACTGACACTCAGCTTTTATCGATTAGTTTAATTGTAAGTCGTAATGGATTACGGGCGGTGAGTTTTTAGAAGTTTACTACTTTACCCACGTCGTTTTAATCACAATTGAATCATGGGAAAAGTAATAAATTAAGTTATTGAGTTATTGGTGGCATGGTGAATGTTGGTTAAATAAATTAAACCGAGTTCTAATCTAATTGTGTGTACTCCATTTAATATTAAGTTAAAAGGCTGACTCCCCTCAAGTAAACATATTTGCTTTTAATTAATTGAATTGATAATTAATCTAGTGATCTATTAATATTTATTGCCAAAAGCAAGGTAGTGCGGTTGTGGTTGCAAACTTTAACCCGGCTGCTAAGTTTATTCGAAACAATCGAAACAATGGAGATGGGCGATTTGGAAACTCTTGATGCGTTGGCAGTGAAAGACTCTCTGAGGAAAGCCTTCGTGTCTTCGTTGTCACTTCCCACGTTGCTCGTCCAGTGATGGGCTACCTTCCCTTCAGCTTCGATAAGACGAAGAATTCCCTGTGTGTCTTTCCACGTCTGCTTCTCTGTGACCTGGGTCACTTTTTACTTACTCCACGCGGAGGATTTTGCAAAGATTGTCACTGGCCAATCTAGCACAGGAACATCGTCTGCAACACTTCAGTTGACCTACACGGGGAATATCTTTTTAGCGACCATCAGTCCTTGTGCAATTCGACTCGGTTGCTTATCAAAGCACAGGGAAATAATTCGCTTCTATGATAGTATCATACAAACCGTCTCGTCTCTACTGTTTAAATCGATAAGAAGGAACGCTGCTGTCCATTACTTTCGGTGAATGAAGGAGATTAACGGAGAAATGAGAGCAATTTGGATGTCCACCGGCGTTGCTTTAATCTTCAATGCGGGCAGTGTCACAATTGTTCTGTACTATTTGCTTTCCAGCTCGATTCCTTTAGAGTACCACAATTTTCTCTGGAAAGTGTTTGGAGGACTTTCAGTTGTAGTTGCTTCGGGGCTTATCATTTTGTATGCAGCGCTGCTTATTTGGTTGTCGAAGGTTGTGGGATTAATTAGGTTGGGATTCCGGGCGTTGGAGTGTCAACTTGAAGTGAAAGATGAGCAGTTGTTCTCCTGGGACGTGAAACTAATTAAGGAGAAAGGAAATTCAGTTGGTTTCCAAAATTCGCCAGATAATTTTATGAGATAATTCGCAGACCTGACGGAACTGGTGAACAGACTGAATTTCATTTTTGCAATTCCAATTGTAGTCAGTTTGGCAGGAATTGTGGGCTTAGGAATTGTCTGCGAGTTTTTGTGGCTGAATATCTAGGGAATTTATGAGACGATGACGTTGTTCGCATTCGTAATGATTCCTCGTTGATGAGCTCGATGATTTTCCTTGGCTCTGCGAATTTTTGGTCGATTTGCAATTCGTCCCGTTGTGAGAGTGTGCGTTCCCCTGTGGGTGCTGTTCCGGGGATGAGAGGTCACTCCGTGACCTCGCTACTGTATGAGAGAGTATAGAGACCTTACGCTGTG
>JAQGAD010002906.1:0-11802 GCA_034696625.1 Isotomurus palustris
GGACGTTGGGCTCCTAAGTATCCAGATCCGCCCCTAGTGGACGAGTGGGTACGTGGACGACTGGGTCGTGGACGACTGGGTCGTGGACGACTGGGTCGTGGACGACTTGGCATGGAACCGACGTCACCTCCACACACTTCACTTCAATTAATATCATTCATACCTCCATCAAATCACACGTCATTAATTAATCATTAATTATGACGTGGCATGTGAACCAACTACTTGAACTTGTTTTAGGCTCATCTCAATTCACTCTACTGCTGTCAGAAGCTACATGATGCGCGATGCGATGAATGGAAATGTTTTGTTTTCATGCATCTTACTTATTGTAATTAGTTGAGTGGAGTGGAGTACATTTAGGTATACAAATTCATAAATATTGGGAGGTACACTAGATGATGGGATTCAGGGGAATCATTGATCTCTGTATGTTTTAAATGGGCAAATAAATATGGCACTTGACAATTGCATAAAGCCGTTCGAATATTCGATAAATCACACTGATAACTTAAACTGAACACCTCAGGTTATTCATATTATTAAATATTAAGTATTAAATGCAGCTAGGACATCCGGTACTGAAATCAGTGGACATATAACGTTATAGTATCATAGTTATTATGTTTCATCTATTTCATCTTCAATTAAGTGTTCATGGAACTTATACATATGTTCCTTCAGTTTGCACGGCCTCTGGAACTTCTTGGTGCAGAACTGACACGCGTTTTTCCGGTAAAAGTTGTTCTTCCATCGGAAAGGTTCTGCAACACAAACAAACAAAGAATCAAGGCTTTATGGAAGCAACAGATCAAATTATAACGGCACCAAGAGATTGAAGTTCTTGACTTACTACTGGTAGATACGTAGGTATGATCGAAACGCTCAATTATGTCCTTTCCATTAGGCAGAGAAGATATCAAGGTGGGTGCAATGTTGGAACTCCTTTGAGGAAAGAGAGGATTGTAGCATTCACTCCCCACTTTGCGAGATTCGGAGTCTGTGGTGGATTTTATGGAGTGGGTGTGGAGACGGAGGAGGTGGGAGTCCAGCTCAGAGGCGACCTCAAAGCTCAACGAATTTGGGGAACAGAGACAACAAGAAAAGGGACTGGAGGAATGGATGACGGCGTGAGCTTTGAGGAGATCTTCGGAGATGAACTTCCTCATGGGGACGCAGGAGAGGCAGAGAAATTTGAGGTGGGAGGAGTGGAACGATTCGTTGTGGGTTGAAAGATCCTTCGGAATCTTCGAGGGTTTCCCGCAGATGGACGAATAGAGAAGCGTTAATCCTTCGACATCATCCGAAGCTCCGGAAAAGTGGATCGTCTCGTCGTGAAGGAACTTTTCCTCTTGAGATGGGAAGTGTAAGTGACATGTTACACAGGGAAAGGAATCAGCTCCAAGGTTCCCGTTTTGAGGAATGTCGACAGCTTCTTCCTCCTCCGTCTCATTAGGAAATTGTTCGACAGTTGACAGTGGGTCACTGCAGGAAATAATTCAATTTTAACATTTGATTGGTTAAAAACTCTGAAATTTTATTGAGATTTCAATGTAAAACTGACCCTGTGTCGTCCTCCTGCAACCAAACTGATTCCTCAACTTCACAAAGGGGATCATCGCCTATCACCACTTCCATTTGACTAGGCCAACATTCTCTGAAATGTCACAGAAAGATCCGCGTTACAGTTAATTATCCTTAGTTGATTAGGAGAAAAGGCATAGTCACAAATTAAACCCACGTGTCGCAGTTGTTCTCCACCACATTAAGATGGACTGACTTTCCCTCATACTTCACTTTGACTTTCGCCAAGACAGAGTCCAACTGGGAGGTCACCATCTGAAGGAGGGCGTGGAGTCCACTCGTTTCCTGCAGGAGATTTCGACAAACCTCACAGAAGACAGGGACGTCATCAGAAGAAGGAGTCTCTCCGGTCGTCGTGTCAATGTTGATGTGAAGGTCGACGGAATTCAGGAGTTCACGAATGACCTCCAAGTCAACCGGGGTCAACTTCTCTTGTGCTGACACATCTGCACACAAGCCACACCCACTTGACCCCATCTCTTCACGCAGAAACACAAGAAAGCGAGTAATCAAAAGAATCCTCGTGACTCTCAAGAAGTAAACAAAAACAGTGAGCACGATTTCCCGCCACTAATATTCAGATGGACTCAACCGGTGTTTCTTATTTACTTATTTTTTGACACTCGTTATTTTGGAGTTTTCTGAGGAAATCTTTTCCGTCATGGAAATTTCGGGGTGTGCCTTATGTGCAAATGTATTGGCAGGTGAGAAGTTGACCCCGGAGGAGCTGGAGATCATTCGCCCACTCCTCAAGTCTGTGACCCTTGACACAGCCTTCATTCCGGGACTTGAGGAGTCTTCCTCCGTCTTCTGCGGCGAGTGTGAGAGTCTCCTGCAGGAAACAAAGCGACTGAAGGTGCTCCTGACGACCGTGACCTCGCAGTTGGTCGCGGCCTTAGCCAAGGTCAAAGTAAAGTATGAGGGAAGGGCAGTCTGGGTCAAGGTAGAGGATGCGAGTGATATGTAGGTCACAATTTAAGATCGATTTTGGTTGATACTACGGTGGCTTTAATTAAACTGTGCCTGTATCTTTTTAGTGAGTCTGATTCAAGTGTAATTGGGTTTTCGATTGCGCCTGACGATGAAGACGAAGACGACAGGTCAGTGGGGATCGTGCGGATTCAGGAGAGGTCAGTGCGGGTCAAAAGAAAGAGTCAAAGGTCAGTGCAGGTCAAGCAGAAGGAGAAGAGTGACAACGACAGGTGAGTTTTTAAGTCTCCGTTCACCTGTTACGAAGTAACTGAATAAGTTCAACAATATGCTGTGTTTTGATTGTTGATTTGTTGTTGACAGTGTTGAGTCTAATGTAGCCGAAGACTTTTCAAATGACCCAGACTTCGATGTTAATTCCTCTTCAGATGACGACGACGCCAGTGTGAAGTCTTCAGCAAGAAAAATTGGGGTTTCGAGTGCTCCTTTTGATGAAGACGACGAGGGGAGGTCAGTGGGGATTGTGGGGATCCAGGAGAGGTCATTGAGAATAAAAAGAAACAGTGTAAGGTCAGTTCGAGTCAAACAGAAAGAGGAGAGCGACAACAACGGGTGAGTTGATTCTCAGATTCTTCTGAGTGACGCGTTTATAAATCAATGATCAAGTCCAAAATTCATTCTTCATCGTGGATATTGATTGATGATTTAGTGTTGAGTCAAATGCAGCCGAAGACGTTTCAAATGATCCAGACTTCGATGCCAACTCCTCTTCAGATGACGAGGACGCCAGTGTGAAGTCTTCAACAAGAAAAAGAAAGCAGGAAGTTGATTCGGACTCAGATTATGAGCTCACAGATGTCAAAAAACCACGGCTCCGAAAAACACCCGCAAGAAGAAGCCAAACAAGAGTTAGCGTTAAAAATAAAAAGACCCGAAAGCCAGAAGCAGCTTCCGGCGACAAAAGTTACAAAACTCCATCCTTAAAGCTTCTAGTCGACAAAATCAGAGACGAAGTCGACGAAGACGACGACTACGACGAAGTCAATCCCACCTCACTCGGCAACAACCGAACACGAGTCGCCAAATGTCGTTTCTGTGGACTCTACGTGAAGAGCGGTTTCTTCGCCATTTGCATTCACGAACGAAAGGAGCACCCCGAAAAGTTCACCCGCCTCTGCGCGACCTGCGGCTCAACGTTCGCCCAGGAAAACGAAGTCCTCACGTGCCAAGAGACCCACAAGGAATCATCTTCATCCCTTTCCGAACAATTCAAATGCTTCGTGTGCAACGACAAGTACGACGACGGAGATTCACTGCGCGATCACCTGGAATCGCGACACACTGAAGGCGGTTCAAAGTGCTACGAATGTGGCCAGCGCTTCAAGGACATTCAGAAGATGCAAAAACACAAAGCACGTGAACACGGAGACGAGTTGCCCCTCAAATGTCCCATCTGCGGGAAAGGTCATATTCACCAATCAGTCTTGGATGACCACATCCGCGGTGCACACAAAAAACACCCGGATCAGTCGCTCATTCCTCCACCCATTTCGTGCGACAAGTGCGAGAAGACGTTTCACTCCCGCATCACTCTTTATTACCACCGGAAGAAGGTCCACGATGGACATGCCCTCTTCACGTGTGAACAGTGCGGGAAGAAGCTGCGGTGCGCTCGGACGCTGGAGATTCACAAGAAAGCCCACCTGGGAATCAGAACTCACGAGTGTGAGGTTTGTGGAAGACAACTGTCGACATTTCCAGCGTGGAGGATTCACATGCGAATTCACACCGGAGAGACGCCGTTTAAGTGCCACATTTGCGACACGGGGTGCAAACAGCGCCAAGCTTTGAACAGACATTTCGAAAGGCACAAGAAAGATGGAACGTGGAAGGAGAAAGTTTCTGACTCCACGAAAAATGAATGACAATCTCGTTTATCTCAGATTTCGATTTTTAAAATGACTATTGATAGTTTTTATTCTCAGCACTCAATTTTAAATTTAGATTAAGGTAATTGATATTATTTTAGAAAAATATCTCTCTAGACTTGTGATATATTGCGTAACAAACTTAGTTACTGACTTTAAATGTTGTAATTAAGTTATTACAACTTGTAAGTTGTTATGTTGTATCATCGGAGGCTGTATGACACGTGTGCGTGTGTGGAATTTGAAAATTGTGAAAAAAGTATATTTACTTAATGTAACCGATAATTCCTCAACTCCGATGAGTCACACTTTAATGATTAAATTATCTGTTGTGAGCTTAAGTTTGTCTACGATCATTTTTTAATCATTTAATTATTTGCTTACCTCAAGAGCTCTATAAGGAATTAACCCAAAACAGTTTACTCTAAGTGGGCGTTAATCGTTGGATGTTAAATAAAGAATGAGTTGAAAACATCTTCGTCTTCTTCAGGTTGTCTTCACACTCTTCTTTTTGCCTCAGCTCACATCACAACTCACAATGAATCCTTCAGCTTTCTTCGGGGTGATTCTTTTGGTAGGACCATTTTTACTACCCACAAGTGCAAATGGATCTTCTGTCACTAAAGTAAGTTGGGAATTGTAGGGATAAAAAACTCACAATTTTTTACAGTTAAATTTCAGCCTGAAATTAAATTGCAGGAGATTCGGAGGGAGAAAGTTGTGGTGAGCCTTTATTACGAATACCTCTGCTCAGGTTGCACTTATTTCGCATACTCGAGTTTGTGTCCCTTGTACAACTCTCCATTGGGGGATTACATCACAGTGGAATTCGTTCCTTATGGAAATGCACAGGTTGTTTTGAGTTTTTGAGTTTTAAATTTCATATTCATCCGATTTGCATTTAGTTTTTAGTCTTTAGTTCCTCATAACCTTGGCTATTATTTTTAGACGGTAGTTTCCAATTCTACTGGGGAAATTCAAATCATTTGCCAACACGGAGTTGAAGAATGCGCTGGAAACAAAATCGAATCTTGTGCTTTGAAAATGCTGAGTTACGATTTGTCTACCCGGTACATTTGTTGCGTTGAGGATTTTTACTCAGAAACGATGCCTCAAAAATGCGCTGAAGAATTGAAATTGGACTACAAAGCTTTGAAGGATTGTGCAGATGGGGCGGAAGGAGAGAAGCTGTTGTATTTAAATGGACTGAAGACATACAAACTGCGCCCAGAACAGAACTACGTTCCATGGGTTCTTGTCAACGGTAAACATAGCGTCCGTGCTGAAAATGATTTATTGCATGAAGTTTGCAGCCTCATTCAAGATCCAAAGCCTGCCGCCTGCAACAGCGTTGATTACTAAAAAGGTTGGATTTGTTAGGGAACACAGAAATTGTTTGTTCGTTGATTTGTTTGGTCATTATTAAATAAGCTATTAGTCTTGTTTTGTTTGTTTTATGGTTGAATTTCAAAAATAATTTTTTATTTATTACAAGCCACTAAAGTTGCGTGCGTGGCGTACAGAAACTTTTGAAATCAAATGTCCTACGCATAAATACAATACGCCGTATATGAGAAAATGAGGTGTCCTGTGTTGTGTGCAAAATTAGTCTTCAGTTGCATAATGGGAGTTCACGTGCTGGTGATATTTGTAATTGTAGAATGTATTTGTATTTGTTATTTTTTCTGTCGATGTGAAAGCGCAAATCAAACAAACAAAGAAATATTTCTATTGGAAGTGTTCTTTATTTTATTTTATGTGTCACATTAGCAAATTAGTGATTTGCCTGTGGATTCCCAATGTTAATACATTGTAAAAGTTATACATAATTCAAACATCGATATTTTCCTTTAAAGGAAAAACACATCTCCACAAAAAATCTTGAAACTGCCTACACCCTTGTGTTTCAAAAATCAATCAAAACATTTCCAGAAAATTGCCGTTTTTATGTAGAAATAAATTCCTGAAAATCACCCGTTTCCCTGAGCATCCAATGTTAGCAAAAAATTTATTTACTTTTTCCTAAAAAATTTTGAATTTGAAAATCACTCATCTCCGGCATATTTCGATGTCATTTGGGGTCCCCCCCAACACAACCCCACTTCTAACTCCTTAATGAGACTCATTCTTTGCTGCCAATCCCTCGAAAACGTTTTTGGTTACGAATAGTCAAGTGTACGATGTTTTCTCGCATGGACATTTATTACCATAAATTGAAGATTTCAGTGGTAGAGCATAAAAGCTGCTATACATGGAATGTCTTCTCCCCCAGCTAATTTTTCAAGCGCGGGAAAAAACAACATGGTGACAAATAGACCACTTTGCCCCACGCACCCTTGAAGACATGATATGTCTCAGCTTTTATGCTACTCCACAGTAAGTCTTTCTTAAGTACCATTTGCACACGACTGTATTCACACGAGAATAACTTCAAGCTGCGGATAAAATTAGAGGTTACAAGAAGAGTGTCTTAAGGTTATCTGTGATTAGCCTTTCAACTTTGGCGAGCTCGCTCATCAGCTCAAATCTTATGTATAACTTGTTGTGAATTTATAGAATGAATTCCCGCGAAAATTAAATTATCTACACGCGCATTAATTATTCATGGTTTCTCTGTAAGACAAGATTATCAGAACTAAGGAGAGTTTCCTTGAAAGAGTGAAATTATCGGAATCTAATTATCTTTAATCTTTACATGTAGTTTATATAATTTTAAAATCAATGTCTTTCTTATACTTTTCTACTGTCCACCTAAGCTTCCTCGAAATTACTCAATTCAGTAGAAATGAATCATCTGACAGCTTTGAGTTACAATTCAGATAAATCTTACAAATTCACAGGAATAGACATTTATACATCCTGCCATAACTTTTAATTCTACAACGTCAATATCCATTACAACAACAGAAAGAACAAATATGCAACAGAAAGATAGAGAGAACATTGGATTGCTAAATGGTCGAAATGCAATTAGAACTACTAAAAAATATGATTTGATGATTTTTACTAAATTGGAATTTATTAATTAATTTTAATATTTAAAAGTAATTGGTAATTTGTAATGTTAAAGGAAAATTGGTAATTTAATTGGATTCTGAGGAAAACTAAAAGTATCAAAGTATAGTAATTCGGAATTTTAATACATGGAAATGAGTATAATTTTACTTGATGGGGGATTGGTGTTAAAGGTATGGAGCCAGGACTAATCCATTTGGCACAGTTGATTTTTGACTGGTGATGGGATCTAAAGGTATGGGTGATGGGTGTCAAAAGCGAATGTTTGTGTGTTGTGGGTGCCAAGGGGCCGATTTCGTGGGTGCAACTACCAAAAGTACATTTTTAAGGATGACAATAGGACTGGCCCTTGGAATTGACTTACGTTTTTGGTACAAGGGATTTGGGGAAAAGTGAATTTTGAGGACGACCAGGATAGTCTCCATCGGGTACACTAGAAGGAGATGTGTCGCTCTACCACAATTGTTTTTAAGAGTCTCAAAAAGCACTTTCTGTAAAGTATTTGTTCATGTTTTTAAAAATTTCATTACATCAATCACGCAAGAAAAGAAATGTCTCCCAGATGAATTGTATTATTTTTTTATATTTTCGGTAACTTCTCTGAAGTTGAATCAATTTCAAGTCTGTGAATGTAACCAGCCACATAATTTATAATCTCTTATAATTTGCTATCTTCAGTAACGTGTGTAGTATATTTTGCTTTGGGAACGAAATAATTGGTTCAAACGATTTAAATGACTGTATTACAAAAATGCAACTTCGAGTGAAGTGAACAGACTCGAATATACTCCTGCATGTATTGGTTGCATTGACAAAATGTCTTAGAAGTGGAGAATTTTCAAGTTTTGCCAAAATTTAAACCTAGATTAACAGCTGAAGAGATATCTTACCTTTGGTCACTGCTAATCGAAGAAGATCGACAAGAAGAACTTCAAATTATATAATTCCACCTATCGCTTCTCTATCTTTTGGAGAATATATTTATCTACTGTTCGATCAAAAGTTTAAAAATATATGACAAACGGTAGAATGAAACGGCAGAGTTTTTATGTAAGTATTGAATTATCCAGCTTAAACGCTCTTCACATCAGGTTTATAGACAAACCAATGGTCAATTTGATTTCAACTTTGCTGATAGTGCATAAAATTTTGTAAGAAATTTTTCTTTGCATGAGGAAGATTTCATAAATTCCTAAAAACGTCAAGCCGAACAACACAAATAATTGATTATACGACTATGCTGGTGCGAAAGAATTAGTTTAACCACAAAAAATGTTTGTGCACGGATACAAACGAAATGTGCAGATAAATGTTGTACGAAAACCTTTCCCCGTCCTCATGAACTCCTCAAGTCACAAATTCAATCTGCAAACACTACATCCAAAAAATTGCTGTTGATCTGCAGATACTAGCTCTTGTGGTAAATTTCAGACACGTGATCTGGCAACAAGGTGGACATCACACTTAATAATAGAGCCTGCAGTTCTATTTTTTAATAAAACCTACTCGTGCTCTTGAGATTTTCATCACTGTTTTGTAAACTTATTAATATCCGTAGCAAATAGTTGCATATCCTTTAAACAATAAAAGATAATAAAAAAATTGAAATCAATTTATTCAGTTGTCCGTCTTTTAACATTTCTGGCGTAAAATGATTAGAAATGATTCTCCATGTACCGAAGAATCCCCGGGACTGTGAGTTCATCTGTGTCAGCGATCTGTGTGAAGATAAATTGTGGACTTTATACAATGTTTAACAAAAAATTGTAAAACTAGCTAACAGTAAATACTTACGCTGATTGAGTCCACTCCATTCAGTCGAGAGAAATCATCAATGGCTATTTCCAAGCTGGCTTTAGTCAGTTTACCGTAGGTAATGAGGGGCTGCCACACTTCAATCACATTAGCCTTCACGTAGCTTAGTTTCCGCCTTTTGTCCTCGTTAAGTTCGTCACCAATTTCGCAGAAGAAATCGTCTCTCCACTTCCTCATTGCATTAAGTTGGCTGTGACTGAATGGACTGATGATGGCAGTTCTCTCCTTAAGCTTCGTTGTTTCTCTGAGTAGAGTTCTCCTCATATCCAATTTCTTTTTCATGTACATCAAAACCAACTGAGAGAGACGAGCTCTGTTGTTCTCCATGCATTCCTCTAACGCAGACACGGAGACTCGTTTAATGGCCTCCATTCTCCTCTCTCGTGTCTCATTCTCGTTTACTGTTATTTCACAAAAAACAATCATTAAAATTACACTCATAAATGTAATTTAGTTTTTCGTATTTACTGTTATACATTTTTGAGGTAATGCTACAAGTCGCGTACTAGGGCTTCTGGACGAACCCGTGTCGCTTGCTAATGATCTCACTCGATTACTGTCATTAGTGGTGGAGCTGTGACTTGTACTCGTGCTTAAATCTAAGAGGAAATAAGCACAAAAATAAAAACAATCAATTTCAAGCAAAATGAGTTTTTCCGAAACATAAAATTATAACACTGTTAATAAACCCGATGTTATGATTGTTGCATTTATTCTTCGTATTAAACCCAACAATAATTAGTTAATTTTGCCACCTTCATAGTACCAAGAAAACACAACAATGAAACAATTCAATCGGACTAAAATTACCGGAAGGCCTTCTTTGTCCCTCGAATGGTACTTGCCTCAATCTTTCTCGAGCTTCGTATCGCCTAGTTAGCCTTCTCCTATTCCTAAACCAATTCTATCGAAACAAATAATTGATGAGAAATATTTTTATTTATCGCATGAATGGAACATCTGAAGAAAAAGGACTTACTTTAACTTGTGACAGGGACAATCCAGTGATATGAACCAACTCATGTACTTCAGATTTATGGGGAACTTGAGTGACCTCCCACGTAGCAAACAGAGCTTCATACTGTGCGTAAGAAAAGTTGGCTCTCCTCGCTGGTTTTTGCAAAATGGAAACGAGTTCAGATTGATTTCTTTTGTGAATTCTTTTTCCTTTTGGCGTAACAAACCGAGTGACTTGGTTACAGTGAAGACTCTCGACGTTATTTTCGGAATGTTGAGCCCACTCAAATTCGACTGCTTCTTTATCAGATATGTTATCAACTGTTTCCATCATCTGGTTATCCTCTACTAATTCTATTTGCGGAGACAAAACCGGCGGACCACAACTATCGTCCTCGTCATATCCATGGGATGTCTCTATACAGATATCACTCATTCCATTCATTTCGCTAAGCCTCCATGGACGGCGAGGAGAATTCGTGGATTCAGTAGAATCGTAAATCGTTGGATGCGTTGGACTTAAAATGTTAAAACAATTCGTAGTTTTAGAAGGAATGGAGATTTTAGAATTTGGCTGCAAGAAACCTGGAATCGTGGGAACAGTTCTGTTCGACGGTGAAACATTAGCTGGATCAATATTTTGAATATAAAATGAATTGCCTTCTACCTCTAAGCCTAGGATACAGGGAGGTTCTGAATCCGATAATTTCATTTTTTTCTACAACCTTGTGCACTATCTTTTATAATGTAGACCCAGATTTAAATTGTGTTGCATACTTTTAGGAATCTAACATTTAGAATCATTTAATACAATTCAAAAAAATTATGAATAAGTCAGTGAGTAAATTTTCTTCAGTTGGCCAGTTAATGTAGTTTTCTTTGAGTTTGACTTCAGAGAATAAGTCATTATTACACTACCAACTATTGGTAACACATTTTATTGATGCTTCATATTCTTAATTTCAGAGATTGCGATCAGATTCACACAACGAAACTGTATAACGTGTTATTATATTCAGCTACTCCGTCAAGAGATTATGGAGGTTCCATGTAGTTAGTAACCAACTGAACAAACTGGGCAAACTTAATTGATATTTTATTTAATATCACATTTCACAAAACACAAATACAATCATCTTTATGCGACTTAAGAAGTGTAATTAATTTTACTTCTACTCTGGTTAGGTCAGTAGGAATCTTCCTTTCGTTTGGGAATGACAATGGACGACTGAGCAACTCCTTCCTTCCTCTGATGAACGAAAGGTAGAGAAAATATATTGTGAGTGAATTGCCTACCTTCACCGTTTATGACAGCCGAGGATGCAGAATCAATTTCGTACAGAAGGTGAACATTCGAGGATGTCTAGTTTCACGTACCAAAATGAGTAACTTAATCCCTCTCTTTTGTATACGGAGTGGTGGATTGTATAATCAGAAATATATTAAAGTATCTGCACAATACATCTACTAAGGAGACTCCCTTCTGACATGGTTTGCACAGGATGCTGACAGTTGTTGGATGTCTCTTAACACATAGGAGCCCATCCAAAAGCTGAATTAGGGGAGCAACCAA
>JAQGAD010002907.1:0-11796 GCA_034696625.1 Isotomurus palustris
CACTCTTTTTGCCTGTAGGTATTCCTGTATTATTGAGTTTAAGATTCATTTTTGGCTATATTTCATCAAAAAGAAATCTGAAATCAAAACAAAAAGTAGAGTAATGGCTTTTTGTAAAAGATTAATTGTATTATAACCTTGCGATCTTGGTAAAACTGTCACATTTCTTTGAAAAATTATTATGTACGCTACACTACTAATGCTTATACTTTATTACTTATGTAAACTTAAATCACCTAGTCAAACCTAAAAATACCTGTAACGGTTTGTATCCTTGAAATGTAATTGTTATAGTAAAAAAATAAATTGTACTGCTAGATAATTATCCACTGCACTGTGATACTATAGTTTGATAGATAATTCATTTCATATTCAAGTTTAAGGTATGTTACATGCAATGAGAATGTACATTGATTTATGAAGGGTGAATTTTGTTTGATTCACGGTAATTAATTTCCTGTAACACATGCGTAGGTTTGTTCCAGGAATTTGTATAAAGATTTTCCTGGAACAAACGATTTTGAGGTTAGTAGGTCAACCGCGATTTAATAGTGTCCTCTAGTGATGGATTAAGTAACTGTGCCACACCCCCTTGTACCAATCTCCTTTGTTAATTTTTTTTAATACCTCAAAAGTGGTAGACCCCCGATGTAAAGAAGCTGTGTATGCTACAGGACGAAGCGTTTTGCAATATGCGGGTTATGCGTGCATTATGCCAGATTACCGAAACAAAACCCCCTAGGTAAGCGTCACTATCATGAGATGAAGTCCAATGGTTTTACCAGGTACCTTTTGAAGTAATCATTGTTGTAACAAAGACCCCTCCAAACAATTTAATGTGTAGATTTAAAAATATTTGATCAGCAACGACGAGCTAGAAGTTTAAAATTGCATAATGACGAAAAAGAACGAGTTAGAAATAGTAAAAGAAGAAGTTCGCACCATAAAAATTACACTTAATTCCGTTACTAATTGGATTTCTGCAGCATTTGGTAAAACAGTTGGATTTAAACTAGATTTTGAATTTTTATTAGTTTAAATAAATGGTTCATGAAATATCTTAAATCTACTTTACAGGTGTAGATTTGACTGACAAGGGAAAGCTATTCGACTCCGATAGTTTGAATCGAATAGAATTCCGAACAAGTACAGCCAAAATTCTCCTTCCTAAGCCTCCTCCCCCTCCTCCTCCTGTCGCAATTTCAAATCTCAATGCATTTAATCTCGCTACTATTCCACAAATTCCACTGACAACGGTCCAAGGGTTCAATAAAGACGAGTCCTCGAGGAAGTTTCAACAGCAACCTACACTCAACTATGGTACAGAGGATTTTAAACTTTAATTGCACTTATTGAAAGCTTTAGAATAGCTTTCGTTAAACTTGTGTTTCACATATGTAGGAATTGTGAAGGTAGATTCAACAAGCGTTGTCCTCGATAATTCTCGCCTTTTCGAAGGATATTCGATTCCACCTGCATCGCAAACAAACTCGTCCATCGCTCCAGGAAGTCAAGAGACAAGTGAATCATCACGAGTGGCCACATTTGGCAATACTTCCAATAATCTCAATGTTCCAGGTTCTGCTTTTACCGGGACCGAGGATGAACTTCTCAAGTCTTCGGATACTAAAGGTAGTATCTGTTTTTGCCAAATCTCGTAAAGTAATCCCATTTTGTACTAAATGTTGAATATACAGAACCAAAGAAGCGCAAGAGGAAAGCTAAACCAAAACCCCCGAAAGATGCAAAAGGTGACGAATCCGGGTCATCTGAAGGGCCAATCCAGTGCGAAATGTGTGGAAAGTTCCTCAGTAGTTCTTTAGCGATGAAAAGACATCTTCAAACGCATAGGAACTCGCGTCCTTACTCATGCCAGGAATGTGGTAAATCATTCCAAAGAAACTTTCATCTTAAAACCCACCTTATGATTCACTCCGGAGAGAAGAAGCATCAGTGCCGCTTTTGCGGAAGACTTTTTCTCCTTCCGAAGGATTTAGTTTGTCATGAACGGACTCATACGGGAGAGAAACCTTTCGAATGTACGTATTGTCTAAGGAAGTTCAACTTGAAGAGTCACTTAACAATGCACACGAGGACTCACACAGGAGAAAAACCGTACAAGTGCGATTTATGTGACAAGACATTCTCACAGTCGAACAGTTTGAGAGTCCATAAGAAAACTCACATGAAAGCTCAAGAAGGGGAAGGGGATTCTTGCACATCAAGTTCGCAAACTCCAATTCCCTCGACGTCATCGTCGACTCAATCTCAACGGCAGAGCGGTGAAGAAAAAATGCACGCAACTGAGGAGAAGTCATTTCCTGTGCAGTCAGCGAGTGGCGTGCATGCAGCGTCTTTGTATGAAAATATTCATGTTAACCTTGCAGGGCATCTGCAGCCTACTGGCGCTCAGTTAGTGGCGATTCTGGAACCTGGACAGACAGTTAATATGCCCATTACATTTCAACAACCCGGACCATCTCAAGCAATTAATGTCCCTATTGCAGCTCGACCGAACCAGTCGTCTTCAGTGGCTTCTACTGTCCACATTAACAATAATTCCGTGGAAAACAGAGTCCTGTGGCTCTGCCCTGATGACAGTAAACGAATTGTATCTCAAAACTCGACTGCCTCATAACAATAACAATTTAACAGTAACAATTTTGTAAAACGAATTTAAACTTTATTTGTATTAAAATCAAAATCGTAATGAATCGCTCTTACTTTTGATCATTGGGATTTGTTAAAAACAATTTTTCATTATAGTGTCAATTTGCCGTAAGACTATTTTCGTGAATCAATAATTCTTAGAATTAGTACAAAGGTAACATCGAATGGGGATCAAGTCTTAAGTGAAAGTGAACAAGATACTCAGCATTGGCTCTTTGAACGCTTATGGCAAACGGTGCGCTAGGGTGGAAAGTGAAGGCAACCAGGCGACGCCCGGAGGGAGCACTACCCTTGGTTAAAATTCCAGCGTGGATTTGGAACTTGTAGATTCCCGAGTCTCTTCCATAAAACCTGAAGATAAAATTACGACTACTTTACACTTAAAATACTACGTAACTCGCAATTCATTTTTAATCAAATGACCTTATTGGATTTTCCCCGCAAGCTTTCGGTCTTTCCATGGAAGATACTCTGTGGTCGTCGAAGGAGAACAACGCTTGGTCGAGGTAAGGCGATGCACTGTATGATTGCGCGCTGATAGGCAACTGCGATAAAATTCTTTTAGTAGCTTCAACAGGACCCCCAAATCTGGCACTAGTTATCGTGTGACGATATTTCTGTTGCATTTGCCTGGAAAATTGTTTCATCCATAACAAGTTATTATTTAGTTTGTCAGGTGCAATATAAATCATCATCAGTTTTAAAACATTGTAATGATCTTACCTAGCGTAAATGTTATTCGATGGGGATGAAGTATACCTGGCTTCTAAAGTTAAATGGTTATTTCGAAAGTAATCAGTAAAATTTTCAAAAAAGTCAACCAATGGTTCCGTCGAATTTTCAAAAACTGCGAGTATATCTGTCGAACTAATGTTATAAATCACAAACAGACAATGCTGCGAGTTTGGCTCAGCACTTTTAAGCGTCACAACATCTTCAGAAGAATATTTCAGGAGTAAGTGGTCTTCGTCAAGTAGCTGCATCTTCCACATTTTTAGTTTCACAAGTTGTTCATAATATTGATAGAATCTAGCCATGTCGGACAAGTCAGGAGGGTTTGTCAAGTCACCCTTTGCAGCTGCATGGGCTCGTCTGAAGATATGTGATAAAAGTCTTTGCTTCAACGACGTGTAAAATTTCTCTTCTCTTGGGGTTGAGCTAGCGAAAGTAGGAACGGCTGCAAATCCATGTACAATATCCAATATCAATTAGATTGCAAACCTCACAAAACTTCAATACACAAAATAGTACTTCTTTCTTACATGAATAAAGAAGTTCATCATCTTCGAAGCAAAACCTGCCGATGGTTCGCAATGGAATGAATTCTCCGTTATCAACGACGAACAAACTGACAGTTTGGTGTTGAACAGAGAGCACTGCAAATGTGTTCTTGTATAAGTACAGTCCTTGATTGTGCGACAAGAAGATTTTGTCCGATTTGAAAGTCTTCGTATCTGTCAAAGCGCCATGGTACATGTCCACAATATGTATAGAATAATCTTCCAGCATGAAGCGAGGGTTAGGTTGCACCGATTCATTGTTCCTAAAGACCTGCTCAGGATTCGGGGCATGATAATCATCGTGGAGGTAAGTCGCTGAACCCACAATCAGGTATCTCAAGTCTTCCGTGAACAGTGAGCATTCCCGATTTAAATCCTCACCTTGAGGAGCAACTCTTATTTTAAACTTTAGTCGAAATATCGAGTCAAAAATTCGTCTTCTGATTTCTTGCGAATAGTCATCCTTGTCGTCAGAGCTAATGTTATCTGTAAAGCCTCGGTTGAAAGGATCACTAGGCTTGTTTTTGTAATCAGGTCCTCTATGGTTCTTTCGTTGCTCAGTTCTTGCTTTCTGTAAAAAGTATGTTTTGATTTCGATTATAAATCGCTTTCATAAATTGAAACTGAAGAATACGTCAACAATATTAAAAAATCTATACTTTTGGAGGAGGAGGGTTGCAGGAATCTTCCAAGTGTTTCGCCCACTTTTCTCCAACTTCAATAAAAAGAGAGTTTGCAGCTTGAGGTCCTAAGAACTGGTACAACTCAACGCTCATCTGATCGGCAGAGAAAGCAACAAAGTACTTTCCATCTGGAGTGAACTTCCTCAAGAAGCAAGGAGGCTTATCCACATGAGTCACAGTGAAATTGGGATAAATGCTTTGATAAATCCCCCGCTGAAAGAGGTACTTCTCAGACCCCACTCGCTTTCCGTGCCCCCACATTTGTCGCCGAGCAAGTCGCATAACCACATTCTGTGGGGCCACTTGGTTGGCTCGTAGTCCCTTCGAAAAATCGCCACTCGAGTCGGGATACACCGTATGGCTTATATGGTACTTCGGAATGTCCATCTTCAATTGTCAGTATTCCGTCAGTATCGTCATCAAATACTAAAATCCACTAATCCACCTCCCTCGATATTTAACTGGAAAACAAATTAGAATTGTATCATATTAATAATTATTCATCACGAACTTATTCATCACCTTTCTCTCTAACACCTATTTTAACTAACTCTAACTTTCTCTCCAGGAATTTAATTATTTCGGATTCGGATTAAGGATACGTCAACCACTGAGTTAAGTTTTGGTGATAAAGGGGATTTGTTATTTACCTGCAATCAATGGAAGAAGTCCAGACTCCAGACGTTTGATCAAAATGAAAAACTAAAAAATGACCTTGTGTTTTTTGTTATTAATCACTTCCTTCGATGAGGTGAGTTTTGTGAGCTGGTGGCTGAATGTGAAATGTGAGTGACTCGTTTTTGAGTAGCAGCTGCGAGTGCGAGCACACAAGTTGGGAGCTCTTCGTTGGAGGCAGCTGAGAAGACTTTCTCTCGTGAAGAAGTGACGCAGAGTGAGGAAGGCGGTTTGGGACCTGCAGACGAAGAAGATGAAGCCCGAGTCGCGGTCACGCGTGGAGACAAACTTGTCGCGTCTTTTGGGACGCTGCGAAGCGATGGCCATGGACACCGAACACATTCAGGACAACTGGAGGCTTGAGAAGGTGAGGTCAATTTCTGGGCCTGGAATTTTTCATTTTATGGATGCTGTAAGTGTCAAGTACACTAAATACAGATTTCAAAATGCTTTGGTTTATCTGCAGTACACAGAGGCCCTGGATGATATGTTAGGTGAGCTTAGGAAGGGACCAAAGTAAGCTTACAAAACTTAACTTCATTCCGTGACACGTGTACTTGATATTTCTTTAAAAATGTAGTTCAGCAATTAATAAGGTTAATTAATTTGTGAACTTGTAGTCAACCTGACAGAGATGCCTTACTGGAATATGGGCGGCGTATTGAATTTATTAAGGGAGTAATACACACTGCGAAACTGGTGAGGAATCATTTTATTTAGGAAAGCATCACTGTGTTTTGGTGATTGACAGGGGAGACTTTACGTGGCTTTCGGTTTTACAGCCAACGGTGGGAGAGAAGGCAGTTGCTTCAGAACTTATCAGTCCGTGTCCAAATGTCAGTACTTCAGGAACCACCGGTAATCAGAGTATGGAGATCAAACACAGGCATAAGACCAAGTATGCTGAAGACATGAGGAAAGAATTGTTCGGAGGTAGTGGAAGTTCTCAAAAAGACGATAAGCCGGAAGATTTTGATGAACTGCTGAAGTACCATCACTCGATGCAAGAAAAAATAGCCGAACATATGATAGAACTCACTAGGAATCTTAAAGATCAGGCAACTACTGCAGGACAGATAATTAAGAATGATACCGACGTAATAATCTTCCTTACCCTAATGTAGACTAATCAATCTAATATTTTGAGTGGACGAAATTTACATAGAGCCAATGATAATGGGAATTAGGTCCTGGAGAGATCATCGAAGCTCGTTGATGTAAATGAAGCAACTCTGAAAGTGGAAAGTGAGAAGTTGGAGATGTACAACAAAAGTGCGTGTAAATGTTGGGTGTGGGTATTGCTCTTTATCATCTGTGCCACGTTTATTTGTAAGTTTTGATTTCAAAAATTGCAGATTTCGTATGCTTGCGAATTGCGAACAATGTTTCAGTATCATAACCCTATATTTTGAATCTCAGGTATGGTGCTGTTCATGCGGCTTTTCAAGAAACGAGTGGTGCCGTCTTGAAATTACTGCACTAAACAAGGACGACTGGAACATTTTGTATTGAAGTTTTTTTATTGACAAATCTTTGTAAGGACTCACGAGAACTGAGTCCATAGCTCTGTGATACTATAAGCTACTGTAAAATGAGGAGTTACATTAAATTCCGCTGCTTTCCTTATCAATCTAATGCGTAATTTATCTTGAACCAGTTCTGTGCTTGAACCTAATACAATAGGCTGTTCATGAATTTTGGAGTACGACTAGTTTCACTATAGAACAGACAGCTTATCGATCAAAATGAGACCTGATGTAGGTAGGTATAGATTGCTTCTTCAGCCGTTCCTGAACGCGTCCTTGTTCCTTTCCCATTTTCTTAGCCATTGCGTGGGGTGGCATATTCACTGGTCTAGGATACGGTGTTTTGTAGTGAACCGCTGGTATAATAAGAAACAGTTAAAACTTAATTTGGATTTCTATATAAAAGCAGAAATAAGTGACATATCACGAGTATAATGCCAAGGTATCTCACCTAGTTCTAGTCTCGCCTGCCCCTCATGAATGCAGTCGTTGATAACCTTCGCATCTGATAATCCCTTGTTCTTCTTGAACAGCGTCTGGGCCTCAGTCTTAATAAAATCTCTCTCCTTCTTCGTATCACCAGGTTTACCCGACTTGGCGGTCCATGTTTTTCCCATCTGCATGATCTGTTTGTATAACTTTAAAACGTGAGGTCTCGTCTGAGCAGCCATTTTGCGTGTTGACCTCTCCTTTAATAGCAAACCATACCAAACTCAAGATTCATTCTGTACACATCGGTATGCTGAGTAACCTCCTGAATTACCTGTAAGCGAACGAGTGTACACTAAGTCGTCAAAATGGATGGCGTCGTCCTTCCTCCTGTCGTCGACAGCTTTAAAATCGACTCACCAGCATTAAACTAGACAGCAACTATGTTTGAATTGATATTGATTTTAGACACTGCGAAATAAATGTAATGTGTAGCATGTAGCAAACAAATAAATATTATTCTGAGACCGATTTGACTTTCGCGCTGAAAAGAATGCGGAATAATTTTGAATGTAACTCCCATGCAATGTGTATAAAGCACTGTAAGCACATGTGTTTTTGTAGTTAGTGATAAAATACTAATTATTGTTGCTGGTTGGCTTGTTTTGCTAATTAGTCATTGTAACTGTTGACCAATAATTACGCGAACATGACTCGGTTCGCACGAGGGAAGAGTACGCATCGGCGAGTGGCTGGTGATTCTACTTCGTGGACGGATTTGAAATCAACTCCTGCAAAGGAAGAAGGAGCTGGTTTCGACAGGAGACGAGAGTCGAAGGAAAAGGTCACGAACAACGGTGATGCCGGTGCAGAAGGAAAGCAGAATGAGAACAAAGGGAAGAATTTTAAGAAAGGTGGGGGTGGCAAGACGTTCGGAGGCGGAGGAGCTAAGAATCAGAACAGGAATAGAAGAAGTGGAGGAGGGGGAGGAGGTGGAGGGATGGGAAGAGAGGAGGAATCTGCCAACTTTACTCCCCTAGGAGGAAAAGACAGGAACGTGAAGGGTCAGGGGCAGACAAAGGTCGTCAAGATCTTCGGGAACTTCTGGGTTGGAGATGAAGACGCTCGGAGGCTGCAGGGATTGGTGAAACAAATGAAAGCCCAGGGTTTATCGAGAAAGGAGATTTTAGACGCCCTCCAGAATGAACGGAGAAAAGCAGAGAAAGCAGCGAAGCGTCGTAGAGACAAGATTTGTTTCAATTGTCGTCAGTTTGGACACGTCTTAGCTGATTGTCCTAAGGAGAATGCTGGAGAAGGAGGCGAGGCAAAGAGTGTCGTTGGGGAAGGAGAAATTTGTTTCAAATGTGGGTCGACTGAACACACCTCGAGGAATTGCAAGAAGAAGGTACTTATGATTTGACAGTTCTCTTTATAAATACTCAGCTCGACTCTTTGATGTGTAACCTAATGTAATGATTTTATTTTTATTGCAGACAGACAAGTTCGAGTTTGCTAAGTGCTTCGTGTGCCAACAATCTGGTCATATAGCGAGGCAGTGCCCTAATAACACCAAAGGCATTTATCCGGCAGGAGGTTGCTGCGATGAATGTGGATCTACTGCTCATCTGAAAAAAGATTGTCCTGATTTTGTGGGAGCTGATGATTCTGCAGGGATTGAAGATTCTATAGTTGCAAGAATAACAGATCCGTTTGTATCCCCAGAAGCAGAAGACTTCTCTTTGCCGACTGAGTCTCCTAATGTTGATGACAATGAAACATCTAGTTCTTCTGCGTATTCTTTTGCTAAGAAACCTAAATCGAGTAAGAATAAAGGAAAGTTAGGAAAAAGAAAGTTAGATGAGAACCCAGTTTCTATAAATCAGTCCACAGAACGAAGTGAGACAGAAAAGAAATCCATCTCAAATACTCCAACACCGAAGAAACGGAAAATCGTCAAGTTTTAAGTTATGATGAGAATTATATACTGTAATATTATAATTGTGTAACAATAAACGCAACGATTAATCGCACCGAAATCACTGAATACATGTATTTTTCTGCATCCTGATGTCTCGAAATAGGAAATATCTTCATCTCGTTCAATTGTCTCCAAATAAAGGCAACTTTATTACATTATTAAAATATGTATTACATAAATACATGCTATACGAAAAAATTCTCTACATTTCACATCACAAGACAGTCGACACGTCAAAACTAATCCAAATAAACAGCGAGATAGGAATATTAACCACATTATCATTATTGCATTTATGACGCATGTTGAATACTTCCACTTATTAGTTTATTACCCAGGAATTTCTCGCCTGAAACTACCGTAAGAGATTCGCACTTAATGTGTTTTACTTCTAAGCTTTCAACACGAATTGCAACTTAGAAATGAAGTGATCATGATGAATGAACTAGATTTGTGTGAGCTGCAGTTGCAGTGCATCTGGTATTCTGCAAAAGACTATTATGCTTGAGTTACATTTACAGTTTTAGTGTGCAGAATTTGAGAATACTCTCATTAAAACTGTCTGTGCTAATCATAATAATCTACAGGGCCAGTTAAAACTGACTGAAATGAACAACTTTCATTCAGCAAAACAGAGATCTCAGTCACATTATAAGCAGACTGCTGTCTACATCAAACGGTCTACAGAATTATCCTACTGTTGATAGTGTCACAAAATCAGACATTTTAATGATGGCTTCTTAATTCCAGAAATCGGCAAGTGTAAGTTAACTGTGGATTTATACAAACCGAGACCTAGATATGCCGGCTACATAAACTAAGACAGCTTACGAAGTATTATTATCATCTGGATTCTTGCTAACGAAGGTCAGGTCGTCAAATTAACGAGTTTTTTCTTTCAGTTTGCTGGTCTTCCTCCGCGTAAAATATTATTTTGGGGGTTGACCACTTTGTAAATGAAGAACGCTGCTGCTGTTACGACAGCCACGCCTACTCCAGTCTTCAGCCACGTTGCTTTATATTCCGGCATACTTATTGGTAATACTCCTAGTCTTCTGAGGTGGCTATAGAAAAAACATTAAAAATTATTCACAAGCTGCTCGCTTATTTCATTCGCTATTTGGCTAAGGCTAAAAGGTACATTCAAGTTGGAAAAGCAGGCATGCAATCAAACAAAAAGCTCAAGAAGCTATCGGCTATCAGTTCTTCTTTCGTGTAATAATAATCCAAAGGTGTAATATGGTGGTGCGATTTGTTACTTATCTAGGAGTGCTGAGTGCACACAAAATCTAATACAAGCAAGTATTGTGCAAAATCGGCAAAGGTGAAAGCGAATTGTCTAGCATACAAAACCAACCTGCTCTTGTAAAACACCATCCAGGCCGCTTGGAAGCGACTGCATACAAACATTAGAGATTCGCCATTAATATTATTCGAATTTGATGTACGATATGTGATACAAATGATTATTGTCCCTTACTAAGCTACTACTAATTTTAACTAATTTCTAAAACATTAACTTAAAATGTGAAGACTTACGGGAAAGCAGCCATTGTAGCTAACTTAACGTAAATCTCCTTGTTGACCTTTTCGACACAAGAGAAGCTGTGTGGGGGTGGTAATTTGTACTTGGCACAAAATGCACTTGGTTGAAGAATGTAGTCTTGCATGACTTCACCACAGTCGGATTTGTTGCCGACTATAAGCACTGGAATTTTTAGTGTAGCGTAGTAATTCTGAAAAACAAATTAAACTTGTTAGAATCTCAAGCGTAATATATGTGGATTTGAATTGTTTTATTATGCATATACTTACTAGGTACGTTCTGGCAACGAATTCGAATGACTTGGGATCAGAGGCATCAAACACAAGACAGGCTACATCGCACAGTATTTCCGACGGAGGCAAAAAATCTACTACTCTGTTTAAGTCGATGTCTTGAAGGACTAGGTATTTTTCTTGACCATAGACTTGGACCATATTTACAACGAACTTAGGCATATCCTCCCCTGACAAACCTAAGTTCTTCACTTGCTCTAATGTTCTTCCTATTAGCCCTTGACAAAGTGTCGTTTTCCCACTATTCTTAGCTCCTATTACGTGACATCGGTAAACATTTCTAGTTGACTGTTTCTTCGCAAGGTCCAGTCGCTTTTCTCTTGTGACTACATATAAAAGTAAATCATATAATCGATTTAATTTTAGTTTAGTTATAAATAAACGCCTGAAAAGTAATTACCATTGATTGCTTCCGTTTGATTTCTTTCATCATTAATTGGATAGCCTAAATATGCCATATATTCCATTGTTCTATTAACATCCAGCAATGTTGTAAGGACCCACTGGCAGATAAATCCCGAGTACGTCAGCCACCCTTTTTCATTTGTCTGAACTCCGAGGAACATTTGTTCCCCCCAGGGTATGTTCGGGCAAATCGAAAAAAGATTCATTAATTCGTCTGGACTTAACGCACGATCTCTGTCTTTGTCATGTTTGACAAACATCGAAGTAAAGAAGTCGAAGCCATTTTGGTTTAGTTCCGTCGTGCAACCCAG
>JAQGAD010002908.1:0-11790 GCA_034696625.1 Isotomurus palustris
GGTGTAATTAAGTATTTGGTTAAGCAATATTAAGTAAAATCGTGGGTTAATTTTTCAAAGTATCGCACAACGTTAGTTTTTGCAAAATTAGTAATTTTTATAGGGCAATGTCAGTAATTGGTAGGGTGCACTAATTACCACCCGTGTAAAAGGTTCTACTAGGCAAGCATTTGAATCATACTAATTAAGTAGCAGGCTAATTATGTCAAACTTTTAATGAATACTTTTAATGAAGCAAATACCTATCGGGTTGCGCATATTTCCCGTCCCCCGGTTACCTTGGGGCTAGATTGGGTCCAAAAACTTCACTTTAATTGACATTTTATGACTAGAGTTTGAATTGTTTAATGAAACCAATAAAATCAGTTAATTGGAAGCAAAACACTAGTCAGGGTAAAACGCCACTGCTGACTTACAGGGTCGATTGTTTGAAAAAAACTTCATGCCAAGCAGTCTCTATAGCCCAGTCAATTTAAGTCTAACATGACCCTGACCCCCATTGTGTCTTGTGGCTGGACACACTGAAACACACTGTGACACACTGACTTTATTAAAATAAGTTCAATAAATTAATAAGGTTTGCTCGAGCAACTTCATAAATCAAATAATTTTTAATTGATGATTTTTTAAGAATTTTTAAAGTGCTATTTTCTCGGAAAACTTTCGACAGAATTTGCGTATTTTTTGGGATTGTGTCTTATTTTAAGTTATTACTGGTTTAGTGTGCTTGGTTAGGCGGCCCCAGCACAAGGAAGTTAAATGACTTTTTGAGAGTTTTTAAAATGCTATTTTCTCGGAAAACTTTCGACAGAATTTGTTTTTTTTTGGGATTGTGTCTTATTTTAAGTTATTACTGGTTTAGTGTGCTTGGTTAGGCGGCCCCAGTAAAAGGAAGTTAAATGACTTTTTGAGAATTTTTAAAATGCTATTTTCTCGGAAAACTTTCGACAGAATTTGCGTATTTTTTGGGATTGTGTCTTATTTTAAGTTATTACTGGTTTAGTGTGCTTGGTTAGGCGGCCCCAGCACAAGGAAGTTAAATGACTTTTTGAGAGTTTTTAAAATGCTATTTTCTCGGAAAACTTTCGACAGAATTTGTTTTTTTTTGGGATTGTGTCTTATTTTAAGTTATTACTGGTTTAGTGTGCTTGGTTAGGCGGCCCCAGTACGAGGAAGTTAAATGATTTTTTTCTTCAAATTTAAATACGACCTCTCTATTTACATGAAGCGTGTTTGTGTAAAATTTCAATGATATTCGTTAAACGTTTTCTGAACTATAGCTAAACAGAACAGATAAACAGTCAGACATCAAATTAATCTTATAAGCCCAAATTTGATGAGCTAAAAAGAGACTATCTAAAGAAGAATGGTAAACTTTCCGAACCGTATTATCTCTTCGAGACTATTCGAGATTAAATGAACATTCATTCACGTAAATTGAAGCCTGATTATTTGTTCAATCTGTTTGCTAAATACAACTGCTCCGCCCATTTTCGGAAAGTCTACAAGAAGCTTAGTCGTAGTAATGATTATCTTAAATGTATGAATGAACTTGTTGTTAATGACGTTGCTTTAACTAATCCTGTTGAAATATTTAAGCTCTTCTAAAATGTTTTAACTACTCCACCTCATGTAAAAACCTTTGATTACGAAGTCTTTACTATAGTTTCATCGTAAGGCACAGATTTTATACAACTTGGCCCTCTTAAAATCACTCTTGAGATTAAGTGGAGACAACCGAGTGTCTCCGGAGGTCTCTTTTCTGTACCACCAAAATATTTTATGGAACTTTCTACTAATCTTATTGTTAGTCCTGTTCTTTTCATCTTCATTAAACATATCTTTCGAATGGTGTCTTTCCAAATTGTTGGAAAACTACCATTATAGCTTCAATTTTTAAGGCCGGTGGCCCAAATTCCACTCCTAACTGCTTTCCCCCGATTTAAGTTCTACATTTCTAAGGAAAGTTTTCGAGTCTGTACTCGGTTCTCGAGTGACCTCTTTTACGAGTGAATTTTAAAGATTTACTATTAGTCAATTTTTAAAAATTTATTCGTGAACATTATCTGTGACCATATGGATGCAGATAAATATCTCTTTGCTCATGATATTGTGTCCATTGGCGGTGATACTGACCTTGATTCCTTAATTTCTAATATTAAACACATGTTATTTCATCTCTCGCCAAGTTGTGCTCAGCTAATTGAATAAAAATAAATCAAATTGTCTAAATCTTGCTTTATGTTTTGCAATAATCCGAGAATAAAGAAATCTCCTCCTGACATTTCGATTATTCAGTTTGATGAGATTACTATTATTTGAACAAATGAAGTCAAATAACTTTGTGTTTCTCCGTGAAAACGTATCCTTTAATTTTCACATCAAACATCTTATGAAAACACTTGCTCCTAGAATTTATCTTCTTCGTAGAATGAAGACATTTATCCCTTTAAAACAAATTGTCTCATGTTTTATGTTCTATTGTTTTTTTCTGCTAAAATGCAATCCAAATTTGGGATAGTGATAAGTAGTCCTTGGTCATTCGAATCCAAAAATAATTGATAATGTGCTAAAGTCATTGTCACTTCCTAAAACATCTTTTATGCTTGACCTGCGTAAAAGATTTGGGTTCATTTCCTCTCCGAATTCTCTCACTAGTTATTTTATATAATGCCCTTTCCTTTCTAATTAAAATTTGTCAACTATCGTTCCTAATGCACTTCAGCCATTTGCTGCCAAGTCAAACAATTCAAGACGTTCCAATACTTCCAATACCTTATACTTGTTTTGCCAAAACATAAAACTGAACTCTTTAAATCGTCTGTAAAATACAATTTTTTCCACTTTGGAATAAACTCTCATCCTCTTAAATCTCCTCTGGTATTAATAAGTTAAGTTTACAGCATGTGCTCGCTTTCTCAAGTCTGTACTTCTAACTAGGAGAGTATTTGCTCTGACAGAAGAGTTGAGAGGTGTTTAATATGCCAATAATGAGTTAAGGTACCTTTAGTTCACGTAGTGGTGTTTATTCTCTTAACTTGGACGCAGACCTTAAGCATTTAAAAAGAATTGTCTAACGTACTCATTCCAATTCTATAAAACACCTCAGTTCATTCCGAAATCCAGAAAATAAATGAAGTCTCATTCGGGTATAATTTAGTAACATAACTAAAAAGGTGTTTTGATAAACTAATTCTTTCAAAAGTACGACACCCAGGTTATAATTTATTGGCAAATTTAAAATTTTATTACCTGCGTATTGTACAATATCCCGATATTCAAATCTGCTTTTTCGGCAATCGGTTGGGTCCTGTTACAAATTAAAAAATCAATAGAGTTATTTGAAAATGAAGGACAAATAGGAACCTTTAAATATCCGTTGTCAAGCTACAAATTTTTACATAACCTCCTGCAAAATATGACTTACCAGAAAAGATGCAAATATAATCCCTATATGGAACAGCGTTGCAAAGGACGCGAGCATCGAGAGAATCTTGACCATCTTTTAAACCCAGACTAAGTTAAAGAAACTTTCACAACGTTCAATGGTCTTTGCAATTACTTAAGTTGGACTGTTTACGAGAGAGAATTCTTTGACGACTGTCGAAAATCGATTGATCATTCAGAACACGTACCAGGTTATTTTATTCTGAATTCCAAGTTACGTACGTAGCATATAATTAACAATTACTCAGATTTTATCTTGAATGCTTATCATTTAGTCGTCATATGTCAGTTTCAAACAAAAAGCATTGTGTTCTTTTACCATAAACTCCACATATTGTTTGCTTTGGAGTATTTATTATTTTGACCTACTGACACCTATTACCTGTAGATAAGGTTTATGTGATCGTACTCCTTATCGAACCTGTCCACAGGTTTCACTTGCATAGGTTGCCTTGCACATAATTGACAACACATTTATTGGTTTACACATTTCACTCATTTTTATAAGAAAAGTGCCAGCTGACATTGGAAATTTTAATTAAATCCTATCAATTCAATGAATTGAACATTTTTCAACGAAATGACGTTAGGTATTTGTGTAATTGAGTTCCTTTTTTGTGTCAATGTTAATTTACACACAGATATCTTTTACCTCCGGCATCTCGTGAGTCTATGCTTTACCTTCAGTCTTCAACCTGTTTCGTCGAAGTCCCCGTCGAACGAGTTCTTACCGTGCTTGCAGGCAGTTTATTTTTGGACACAGACAGCTTTTCACGTATGAATTTTTATTTATTTATAGTAAAATAATCATAATAATTTGAATTATTAGCTATACAGAAGGTTCAAAAATATTCATACACAATTTTTCTGCAGTATTTCTCATGCGTTAAACAATTAAGCTCATTCACTTGGTTGCATTAAACACTACTAGCCGAAATATGTATTTTGACTGTGATTTCACTTCCAATTTTAAAATATGACTGACGAAGAAGTGACTCACAGTTTATTGCTGGGGATAGACTCCATGCATTGACTCCTACTTCATTTCTATCGATAAAAAATAAGCTTTAAGTTTTGATTGAGGTGAATACAACCACCTGTACGAATGTGTTTCGAATTATAAATTGAATTGGGATTCAATGCAAGCCATAAATCCACCATTGTTCAAATCTGAGCGTGTGTATTAAAAGTTTTGCAAACTAATGGATTTGGGAGCCTACATGCATGTCCACGGTAGCTACTTCAAAAATCCTGGTAATTGGATTCACGGAAGTTCGCAATCCGTCCACAAGCACTTCGGTTTTGCATTTTCTGAAGGTCTTGATTGCTTGCAAAGTGTTGCATTTTTAATCATCAAATTCCTTCATTGTTTGAGTATGTTACGGAATACTTTGATTGAAATGCGATGAACACTTGAAGAAATAGACGGCGTGAATTTATGACACAGCAAGCTAGAATCAAAGTAAAAGTTTACTGGGTTACCTATATTCAGGTAGCACTTAGCATACAAATGTTGATGTAATTGCTTTCGTATGTTATGCAATCGCGACATTTTAAATTATTCATATAGAAAACTGCTGTTTGAGTTCTGTGTTTTCAGTAGCTCAACTGAACAAGAACTTCAGCCACATTGTGCAGCAAATAATTTTATCCTAAATGCAACAAATATTTGATCAGGAAGAAAGGATGAACAAAGCAAACAAAGAAGCCTCAATCCACCCTTATGACAAAGCAAACCTTTTTTCTAAGTGGATATTTTACTGGACATGGAAATGCCTGTTTTATCTTCGAAGAAGCATAGACACTTCCTTAAATTCCTGCGTCAAAAGTGAATCATCAGCGAACTTTTGTCTCACAATTAACAGGTTAGAGAAATTCAATTGCATGATTCTTGGCCTGAAGAAAATTTTATTTTGAAAATACTTTTTAATCTAAATTATAGAAGCAGTGACAAGGAGGATATTAAAAACCATTTATTATTAAGAAGTATGTTTTCATCTTTCGGACAACATTTTCTGGTATTGTCCTTACCATTGGCATTCGCTGAATGTCTCGTAAAACCTGCACAGGCAATCTTTCTTCAAAAGTTTTTGGAAAGTGTGAAAAAGGAGAGTACGAAGGATTCGTACATTTTTGCTTCGGGAATATTATTGCTTGCATTCACAGTTACCTTCATTAATCAACCGACAAGCTTTGGATTTCAAAAGATCGCTTCAAAGTGTAGAGTCTCGTGTTCCAGATTAATTTACGCCAAGGTAAAATGATTACTTGTTTTTTATAAATATAGTACTTAAGGATCTCAAGTCCATGGCTGGTTGATAACTGTCGGCAGAGGAAGTCAACAAATATAGAGTTACTTTTTGCTACTCCCCCAGATTAGTTAACAGGTTTGTCTGGATGGCAGTGTTGTTAAAATTGAACATCACACCTCAAAATCAAACTATGATTGTGATTTATTGTGATGTGATTTGGTTGAATTGTGTGATTTGTGATCTCCCTATACCAGAGATGAGCATTTCTAGAGATTTGTTGTCCCCACACTGGGGGGTACAAATATGAGCCCTTCCGAAATTCTGCAACCACTCTACATGCAATAAACGTAAAAATTCGCATTTTCCAACATTAATTTGGGTATATTTTTAAAGTGCACTTGAAAATTGCAAATGGTAACACAGGGAGTCACGACCAATTCTTTGTGGTCAGATCTTGATATTTCTTGCAGTCCTGGGTTTGAAAATGAGCGATAAGTATTGATTTAAATCCATGATTTCGTAATTTTGGAAGTGTTTTTTAAAATAGTTACCTCTGCTACATACTTAGCGTACCGTAATGCATAAATATTAAAAAGACAATAAAGCCAGTGCGTATATCGTCAATTTGGTACCATCTACACACAACTCTTAACTAATCTAGGGGAGTAGCAAAAAGTAACCCTATATTTGTTGACTTCCCCTGCCAACGGTTATCAACCAGATATGGACTGCAGATCCTTAATCCATATAATTTAGATTTTAGGAATGCGATCAAAGTCTCTGCAAGACACCGATGTTGGGAAGATAACCAATATGCTGGGAAATGACGTCGGGAGGTTCGACCAGAGCCTAAAATTCATTCCTCACTTATTCATCGTTCCAGTTCAGTCGTTAATATTCAGTTATTTGCTGTGGGACAACATGGGAATCGTCGTGTTTGCTGGAATTGGAATTGTCTACCTAATTGTGCCTCTGCAATGTAAGATTTTGTGGCAGCTTGAAAGAATCCATGATTATCTCTTTTAGTATACCTTTGTTATTTTGTTCGTTTTAGATTTTAATGGCAAACTATCTTCTTCTTTGAGAGCTGAAATAAGCAAAAATGTGGATAAAAGGGGCAAGCTTATGAGCGAAATTGTGGAGGTTATACGAATTATTAAAATGTACTCGTGGGAGAAATATTTTATTTCGTCCGTAAATTTGATAAGAAGGTATAAAATTCTTAGCTAGAGTCAGTAAGCCTTACTAATATTTGATACATATGTCTAAAGCTCATGCTTTAATGTATTCCAGAACAGAGACGTCGTTACTTCAGAGGAAGTTCTATTTACGGGGAGTCTACTCAACAATGTACTCGTCGCTTTCAAAACTGATCCCCTTTGTAACTTTGCTGTGGTACCTTGAAAAGGAGAATGACATTGATGTCCCCAAGGTTTTCTTTATGGTTGCTTGCTTCAACACAATGATTCAGTCAACGACATACACATTTCCTTTAGCTGTTTCTTCAGCAGGGGAACTTTTAGTCAGCATCGAACGAATCGAGGTAATCGGTGCTAGGTTGTATTTATTTTTTAACTGGTATTACATGTTTTTGAAATTTTTACAGGTATTCCTGTCAACCTACGACCCAACAGTAAAGTCAAAAGACTTCGGAAAACAGTGTGGCAAAATTGAGATGAGAAAAGTCTCTTCCAGGTTTGTTCATGCGATGCTGAGCGTGCATAATAAACATTTCATTCTTATCTTCCTGAAGGGCCAATGGTTAAAATAAAATCAAAAACGTGTCTTCTTATCTTCAAACGCTTAAAATGTCAGAATGCACTCACACAGTACCAAATATAAGGATGAAACGTAGAAAAGTAATTTTTGACTCCATTTGGGCTTCAAAAAATGCACGAGTTTTATTTTCTTAAATGTTACTTAATCCTCAGAGTGTGTTAAAGTTAAGAAGCCTGAAAGAAAAATATTTCTTTTATTTTTATTTCTGGTCACTTTGTTCGTGTTTATGTGTTATTTTTTAAATATATTCACTATTTAAATATATTTCAGCTGGAATGGGATATTTTCCCATATCGTGCGGGCCGACTTAAAATTGGGAAATGGAATGCTCGTCTACGTAATTGGATCTAATGGATCGGGAAAGGTACATTCTATACATAGATTAATATCAATATATTTTTATTTTATTTATTCAATACGCTTGTACAGACCAGCCTACTTAATACAATACTGGACGAACTTACTATAATTAGTGGGACAATGTCAGTCGATGGACGAGTTGCATACAGTTCACAGAAACCATGGCTATTTCCTGGAACAATAAAAGATAACATACTGATAGGCAACCCGTTTGATGAGAAGCGATATGATAAAGTTATCGAAGCCGCCTGTCTTTTGCGTGATCTGAAGTCCATGACATACGGAGACATGACATTAGTTGCGGAGAATGGATCTGGGTTAAGTGGAGGTCAATGTTCAAGAATAAGTTTGGCTCGCTGTATTTACCAAGAAGCTGATATCTACTTGCTGGATGATCCATTCAGCTCTTTGGACTCAACTGTTTCTGCTAAACTTTTTCAAGCATGTGCAAAAACATTTCTTTCGCAAAAACTGCGAATTGTAGTCTCCAATCAAACTGCTATGGCCCAACATGCTGACTACGTGGTTATAATGAACCAGGTAACTGGCAATTACGAAGTGATATACCCATGTTAATCAAATAAATTATTTTGACATTTGTTTAGGGCTGCCTAATTGCTCAAGGGTCTCCTGAGCATTTGTCAGAAATGTTTCCTCAGTATTTCCGAGGGGAAAAGAAACTTGATGATAAAGCTGAAAGAAAGTCTTCAATAAACGACTCAGAATCGTTGAGTATTCCGGTTAGGATATATTTATTATGACGTTGTATATTTCTATCTTACCATTTTGCAACGGATTTTGTGTGTACCACAGGTTCCAATTTCTTCGGAATTGAAGGAAAGCTGTCCTGACTTCAACACTTCTTCAAGCTTTCTCATAATATTGACCTACTTGGGATCCGCCAAATCAAAATGTTTACTCTGTTGGGTCATTTTAATTATTCTGGTGACTCAAACAGGTGCGAGTACTGCAGAATACTGGATCTCATTCATGTATGTAGCAATTATGCATTTTTGTGCGTTAACTAGTCGACGCCACATTTTACATAAATATTTTTCCCTTTTCCTCAATTTTACGAGCATGCAGTTTATAGTAATTATTAGTCACAATGTCACTGGATTTATGAGGAAGCTCGTTAGAAAAACAAAACAAAGTCTACGAGATTTACATGAATCATCCTACGGAGGGAATGGAGTTTTTTGTTGGTTTCATGACTTATGACGGATACAAGCAAATGCTAGGCTGTCTAAAAAGAAACGATTTCACATGTCAAATTTCTGGATGGGATAGAAGTGAACATAGAATTTTATATTTTCATGTATTGTAAAATGCCCGAAAGTGTAGCAAGTGAATTGAAAAATGTTTTAACAGAAGGTTTGGAAATCTAACGAGAGGGTGTGTTGCAAAAACGCCAGTTGTACCGTCAGTTGGTTCCTGCATTGGTTGTGCCCTTAAAGATGATAGTGGATTGTCCAAAGCCAGAAAGATAAACTTATTTAGAACCGACAGGGGATATGTGAGATAAAGAAGTTCATGCAGGAACAGGAACAAGTCCTAATTATTGGTCTGGCATGTGTCCACAAGAAAAGAGACCAAATGAAAAAGACGAACACATGCATAAGAACCGAGGGAGAAGTAGTAAAGGGAGCAAACAGAAGTTAAGGAGGTTTCAGAGGAATGACAAAAAGAAAGTTCAAACTCGGTTAATTCTGAAGCCAAATATAGTTATGTAATAAAAAATTCATCGCAGACAGTGGCTACGGATGATGAAGGGAATAAAGGAAGATATAAACAGGACGATATTCAGGGGTCGCGAGGCATACATCGCCTAGAATGACCAATTTCATTCTTCTAAAATTATTCATTTCTTCAATTTATTGAATATTTGTACGAAAGAATCAGAAAATTTTGGGCTACATCGATATGGCAAAGACAGGAAACGAAGGAAGGAATACTGATCCTTCGAATCTCAAGTCAAGCTAACATAAGAATCAGATAATTTAATTGCTAAATCTAGGACTTAAATTTATAAATACTTAAGGCAATAGCCTAGAGCATATTTAGGGACCTAGTCCACGCAAATTCGTAAGATCCCGATGAATAAGTTGAATTCACACAAATAATGCAGTTTATACTAACAATCACAGAATTAATGGATGCAATGACTTGATTGGTCTGCATAAACTGGAGATTTTTCCCGCTCCTGTAAAACTACGGGCTCATTTTCTTCAACTATGGACAAAGTTATAGTAAAAGCGAAAATTACGAACAATTTTTGTTTTATTTTTTTTAAAATCTGTCTAGTGTTCTTTTGAAACCATATCATTTACAGTTCTATGAGATTTAAGTTTTGATACAGTTACGTATGACGTCATATTCCATTTGCGTGTCAGGAAGGTTGTTCCAGGTTCTGAACTGAGGAACACCATCTAGAATGAGAAGAGAAGTACCCGTAGACATCGGCTGTGGTTACTGTTATTACTTTGTTATTTTTCCAGTACCTACAAAGCGGACGAATCCTCGAGCTTCCACCAGAAAGAGCAGCTTTTGGGTATCTACGGTGGTCTCGTCGGGATTGTAATAGTTGGAAATATTTTACAGTCAGTATTATTCTTTTCTTATTGTTCCAAGGCTGCCATAAACATTCATATTCGTATGATGAATGGGCTGATGTCTATTTCAACAAGATACTTCGACTCAAATTGCGCAGGTAGATTTTACCATTATTAATTTATAAATGCTAAAATACTAAAATAAAGCCTTGTTTTTCAGGAGTAATTATGAACAGATTTACAAAGGATTTAGTGTCTGTCGATGAGCAGCTTCCATCGAACATTTTCGACATGTGTGTGATTTTCCTTCAAATGGGAGTTTCTTTGGCGATGATTATCATCGCAGATAACTACATGGCTATAGCAACGTCGATTCTCATCTTCATTCTTTTCTTCGTTCGAAAATTCTACATTGAGACAGCAAAATATCTTCGACAAAATGAAATCGCAGGTAATTGTATTTAAAATATTCCCCGCCAAGTTATTTCAATTAAAATTTATTCTGGAAGTTGAATTATTAAAAATTTGGAAAGAGATAATTATTTACCAGTTGAGCTTACAAAACCAAAAGTTTGGACCAACTCCATTGGAACAAGTTTTCTTTTGACGCCTTTAATTTTGTTAATAGCTAAAAGTCCGGTCTTGTCTCATGTGGGTCAAACTGTTAAAGGATTGTTAACCATTCGAAGCTCCTCCGCTCAACAGTATTTTATGTCCAAATATGATTCACTTCAGGTGAGTAATCACAGCATTGTGGTCCTGACCAATTCAAATCCATAAGCCATTTGAAACATGACTAAAACACATACTTTTCATTGCATTTTGGCCAAGTTCAAATGTTTGAACTGGCATGACGTTTTCCTGACCTATCCTACATATAACTGTCCACGGTCACTTTATGATCTAGACCATTAAGCACTATTTACCATGTCGACCATTAAAACTCATTATTTTCGGTGTCCGCAAAATGTTTTTAAACTATTAAATTTAGAAAATTTTGTGATGTCAAATTTTAAATTTTTCGTCAATATCTGATTTTTGTCAATTTTGTAACTGTGACCTGTCGGCAATTTCAACAACGTTGGCTTTTAAACTCTTCTAGTATGGACTTCAGACCATTTTAGTAATGTCGACTTTTAGACTTTATTAGTATATCGAACTTTTTCGACGCAGTCGACATAATTTGATAGTTTTCACTTTCGACTGCGTCGGCTTTTCAACATTTTCTTCTTTAACCTATACGTGGTAAAATCAAATCAAATCAAATCATCTTACGAACTAGACGCCCTTTGGTAAGGTCATTATGCCTGTCGCTTCCTTTAGAGAACGGCACTCTAATGGGATCTTCTAACCGCGCCCTTGCACGTAGGGATTGGCATTATGCTAGAAGATACCTACTC
>JAQGAD010002909.1:0-11790 GCA_034696625.1 Isotomurus palustris
TTGGTTTTCGTGAATTAACATTAGGCTTATGGGACATTAACCCATAAGACATTCTATCTAGTGGTGCCCTATCTACTCTTGACATTTGTTTATTTTCTCACACAGTTTGATGGACGAAGAAACCTCTATCAACAGTTAAAGTTAAGGTTAACCGTCAATGATAAAGGTACGCAGAGAGAGAGACAACCGTATCTTCCACAAATGACGAGTGGTCACAGTTAATGGCATTACCATTATCAAAGTGTTACTCATCATATCACAATGAAAGCTTCTCTTTATCTGCACAGATAAAATTATTACGTGCAGTTATACCAATTCGCACAGAGTAGTGGCACTAAACTCTAAACTAATCTCGTACTTCGTAGTTCGTATAAAAAGAGTTGCATACTCCCAGAGACACGCTGACTAAGTTACAAGTTGAACTATCCTGTATTGTTATTCGTAGGCATCTCACACAATCCATCTCTCTTTGTTCCTGTGCTCACTCAACACGTAACTTTTTCACATTATACGCCTTTTTCCATTGTCTGTCTCATCAACGTCAACTTCTAAGTAAACTTTGAAGGAGTATCAATACTTTTACTATACCTAACAGTACTTTTAAATCTCCTCACTAATTCAATACGCTGTATTATTCCCCTTGTATTTTAACTATTCCTTACTTTACATATACATTCGTGTACTAATATGCAAGTTTGAGAGGAATATCCCTCAGTTATGTAAAGTTGTACATAACGAGACACAAAAATCTCATGCATACAATAATACACGTACGCAAAATTAAGTGAAAGTATTCAATTTAATCTATAGCTTAAATGTAATAAGGCAACGGTTGTCGAGTAATATGCTATGTTAATACTAATGAAATAAAGAATTTTCCTACGTTGTGACTGTATACATTCATCAATTCCTAGTTTTGTGCATAAATATCAGCAGAGAATTCGCCAAAGGATTCACATGAAGTCACAGGAGGAGCAAGAGAAGTGTCAAACATTTCATTGAGCTGTGTAGTTCACAGAAAGATTAGATTTGAGACAGAACTCAAAGCTCAAGTGTGTGGTTAGTTTATAACCATATTTAACATTTAGTTCAGGATGATTCATATACAAAGTTACTCATATGAGACAGAGTCACCATTAACCGGTGCTGCAGCTTCAAAACTACACATTAGAGCTAGTTGACTTAGTTGTTGTAGTGCAGTGGCAACTGAACCGCAATCTTTTATTCGTCCTCTATTCATCTATCCATCAAAAGTCTCATAACTTATTTTCATACAAGAGTACAAGATTATAATTTTACTCGTTCGTCTCTCTCGCTTCACACATTAACCATCTCTTAGCATTAATCTGTCAGCTACTCGTATACAATCTAGAAATTCCTCGAGACAAGAAATCCAGAATCACCCAAAAGTGCAAGCAAGTGAGACTGAGACTACTCTGTGCAAATTCCAAGTATAATACTCTCGTTGTGCAAGTATCGTTTGGCACACACTCTCCCAAAAACATTTCAGAGCTACGGTTATAGAGCGACAGACACTCTCTTGCCTTTACTAGTTGCATGGAAAAGGAAAAAGTATCGGAATGAAATAATATTTTCCTTCTAGAGCACTAAACAGAAGTTGTCTAGCTGTCATTATTTGCGTGTGTGTTCTTAAAGACATTCGCAATCTTTGGAGGAGCGTTGGTGGTGTTGGTGCAAAGTTGCATGCATCTCCCGAAGTGAACCCTATTTAAGTTCCTTCCAGTCCCTCACATATTATTAACCCAAGTTGGGTCATATCTCTCTCTACCTACATATAATATTATAATATTAGCAAAGCCATCCACATCTATATATATGTAAGGCAGGCATGTGCAGTGTGCTGGAGAAGTATGGAAGGGTGTGTGGATACGATCGATTATTCCCCCACCACACTACAGTCTCCGAGTCTCTCCAGGAACTGTAAAAAATAATAATAATAAAGTGTGTGTGTGTGTGATTTAAAAGTGTGTCAAATTGAGATCCATCTCGTCGAGGATAATTAGGAGCCGATGGGGCAGCATGGGCAAAGATCAAGAGTTAATTGAAGCTGCAAGAAATGGAGACTACGCCGTTGTCGAAAAGATCCTCAATTCTCGGGCCAAGAAAGGACCACTTGCCAGGTTAGCCACTTTCCCTCTGGACAAATCTCTGGAGAAAAACAAACCTCCCGCCCTACTCTCCCTATACTAGCAACACGGGAAGAGGCTCCTGACCAAGCTTTCTCGCCCCACATTGTTGGCCTCTCACATTGTTGCACTCACCATCCATTCATCCACTTAAGCATTTATTTGTCTTCTCAGACTTATGACCACTCATTAGTTTAGTAGCACTGGCATTGCGAAAACAGCATTCGAAAGACAATGCAAATTCCACAGTTGATAAATTCTTTAACTTCACTAGCATTTGTAGTTCTTCGTGTGTCACATGCATGTGTGGTTAATAATGCGATTATGTGTGCAGCTGCAGTCGTAATTAGTTAAATGCCACGTGAGTATGGAGCAATAAATAGATTTTTAAAAAAAGCTTACATACTCATTTGTTCTTCAATGTGAATTGAAGATTGGTTTTTATTTTGTAGATTTTATTGCACAGTTGTCGTGTGCTGAACTTTGTATGTAACAAGATTGCATTAAGTAGAAACAAATATTCATTACAAAGTATAAAAGCAAAAGGTAAAGGCAAGCGCCGTGCAATTAAAGTTAGTTATTAAAAGAAAGTATTTTAATTAAGAAAAGATTGCGTAGTTGCGTAGATTGATTAGTTTGCATTTTAATGGCACACACATAAAGTTTATTGTGCTTGTGATTAATGCTCTACATAATTATTAGCTTTTGAAAATTAAAAAGGGTTAAGTTGCAGAGAAATAACTAAGATTTTACAGCGTACAGTTAGTCAAGATATAAAACTCCATGTGGTAGGGATATATTGTTTGAATTGTTTGTTTAGAAATGAAAGTAATCTTATCTCGTGTTTAGCTGTATGCAGTTTTACTCTTGACGAACGTGAAGGTTATCATCACGAGGAAATGTGAGTTGATCAGTTGATAAGAAAATATTGTACGAAGATTACTATAGGAATCTTTTGTGCTAGTCATTAGAGGCAGTTGATGATATATTCAGTGTTATTTGAGCAGTTTTAATGATTTCGTAATCTTTATCCTTGGCGAGTTTTAAGTTTCCAAGTAAAATATTTGAGTAATAAATTATTACAAATGCAAAATTAGTTTAATGGGATGAACCTAAAGAAGTTAACTACATCCTTCGCTGTTTTTTATCGGAGTTTTAAGAAGAGACTTTACGCAGTAAGGAGTGACTGGTGATTTTGCTGTCATTGACTTGGTTATATAATAATCTGGATAGTCAACCAGTCCAGTTAACCTCACAAACAATTGCAGAATTTCACATTATTTCCTCATTACTTTTAGTTTTGCAATTTTAGTTACGATGTTCATTCATGAAAGATTACACAGCGAATATTAAATATCTACCTACTGCAACGCCATGCATTTCTTGTGTTTCATTTTTACGTGTTCTACGAACCAGCAAGTCGCAAATACTTATTGGTTTGGCAAGTTTGGCTAACTGACTCATCCAATTTTCACGCTTTTGTTTACAATAACAAGTTTTATCGGTTTTATCCTAGTTTCTTTATTATCAAATCCTCTTCATTGCCACAGTCAGTACCACCTTGCTCCTCACACGTTTATTTGGAACAGTTTCTATTGAGCAATTGTATGACTCCTCCAATAGTGTTTGTCTTTCCTTCGCATTATCTAAAATCGATGATTCACTAAACTTAAATGCACTTTCTTTTCTTATGAATGTCCTACTTTTTTCTATTATTCATTAAATTTGAATTTAACAAAGTCACAGAATTCTTAATAAAGTAACTTCACCTAGTTAGTCCCATGCAACTTATCTTGCTTTTTCAGCTTGTGGCTTTTGCACTTAAGTCAAGTCAATCAAAAACATTGGTGTATCTTTAATGATGATGACTCGCTCGTAGTTTTAGTACTATTTTCGCTAATTATGGAGAGAGCTTGAGGCTAAAGATCGTAAAACATCATGGGAACCCATCGTTTATAACTAAAACTTTACGAGCATATGATTCTCAGCCTCCACTCCGTGTACACAGCTCAAATGTCTCATTCACCATAAGCTTTAATTAAAAATATCAATATATATGATCTCACAAAAGCTTGCTTTGAGAATCTACAAAAATAACGTGGGAAAAAAACATAATTTTCGACAATGTAGTCAGAAATACTAATGGTTTCCTTTAGAAATTGTGATTTATAGCGAATTGGAATTGGCATTATGTTTTGTCTTTAATGCAGATTTGTGTATGTAGGTATACAGGCACACGTGCAGTTTATGTCAATCTCTATTTTACAATTAGTTTGATGGGAAAACCAGCTGATTTTAACGATGATTTTTAGCCGACAAGTCAGTCAAAACTTTGTAGTATGTACATTTTGTCTTAAGTCCCACACCACTGTACACAATTGAGAATGTGGGAACTAAGCAATTAGATAATTTTTCTCAAAATTACTTAGAATGCGATTCACATTACCATACTCAAGTCTGCGTGCATTACAGCGACTTAGAATTAGAAAGTGTCAGAGTCGGATATGAAGTGATTAATTCGTTGTCGCTGGCAATACTAATCTTGTTTTATAATAATAGGAATGGCAGCCAGCTGTCTCTTATCAGATATCGCTAATCTAAATCTTTAATTTGTTATTTTAATTTTATACAAGTATAAATGGGTTGTAAAATCCTGTCAATCCTGTGTTAAAACTGTCTTCGCTTGTGTTGCGTAATTCTATTTTTAAAGGGATAAAAAATAAACTTCTTTACTTTTTTGTCTGTCACTTTGTCAAAAAACCATTTGTGGATGAGATGTTCCGATTACACTGTCGCCATAAATTCCTTTTAATGTGCACATCTCAAGTGAATGAAACATTGCACAACCACCTTAGTACTTTATCTGTTCCCTTTCAGTTGACTGCACGCTTCCATTAGCATTACAGAAATCCTCAGTCGCGTAAGCTCTCTTTAATCAGTAATCTCGTTTAAATACACTAAGCTCATTATTCATATTTACAGATTAAGTTAATAGATCGAACAGGTGCATAATAATAATATATGCTCTACATGAAAAGAATAATAATAATATTGACAATTCCCCTTAAATTTACAAAATCTGTTTGTACGATATCAGACGGGAGTAGAGCAGAACCAGTGCGTGCAAAAAGAAAAGTCCAACTTGCATGTCGTGCTCAATAGACACAACACAACTCATCATGAATTTTGGGTGAAGTTGGGACTTATTTGATTTCCGTGTATGGTTACGAAATGCTTGATTAATTACACAGAGAGGTGGAAGTGGTGTGAACACTTGCAACGAGGAAAATTCACAGTTCACCTGGAGAGAAAAAGGATTTAGTTCTGTACGAAACTATTGTGTGAGGTGTATTGTTGCTTTGCTCGGATTCGTGCCATCGTGCCACACACCAGGGCTAAGAATTTAATGAACCGTTTCTGGGTAAATGGATGACTGACTCAGTTTCAAATTGGATTTGTCCTAAATAAATTTTGCAAAGTCGACTTCCTAAATCCTAAAACTTTTAGTTAGAAACGGATAAAAATAGGTTTCTTTAACTAATCGCACACGCTCTAATATAGTAGAATGTACAGTTCTTCCTTCAACGATCTCGCAAGTAACTTCTAACTGACATCCTATTTCAGAAAAAAAAACTTTTTGCTCACTTTCAAAGTAGCAGCTCGGCGCTTGGAAAGATTATCAAAAGTCCATAAGAAACCTACGCTTAGGCTTAGCTTAGGGTTTATCATACAATTGAATTTGTCATACATTTATTATAGTTTCTTAAAGATTTTTATTTGAATTTGATTAATTACTGCCTCAAATGATTGTTGAAGCCACGCGTCTTGACAGTCAAGTATTTCCTGCCGCTTGTCTTGAGTGCTGAGTGGCACTTGTCGTGAAACTAAATATTTTAATTTGCTGAAAGCATTTGCATAAAGTCTTCTTGAATACAATGAACACATAGTTTGCAATTTACTTAAGATAATTTATTTAATCGAGTAATTTTTCACTTCCCCAGTGAAGAATTTGTCACATTATAACAATTTTTTTAAGCAGAGGACTTTGACTCTTCGTATTTGCTAAACATGAATGAATCATCTTTCATTTTCACACTTCTATTGTTAAAGATTAATGCAAGCACAATATTTGCCTTTATTACAGTTTAAGACGCGGACCAGGAGCAAACGCTCAAGATGCCAATGGCTTTTCAGCTCTTCACCACGCAGCTGTTAATCGCCACAAGTGAGTGAAATTTCAAATTGTAAAGTTAATTTAGTAGTTTTACTGTTAACTGAAAAATTGTCATTTTCTAAAGAAACCTGTGAAAAGCATCTGTGTACGTACGTATAAATCTCTTGCTTTCCGCATTGCGAGCAGATGAGCTTTAGAAAAACCAACTCTCAAGTCCTTTCCCATGATTATCCCTAAAACTTGCCAAAAGTTCACAAATTTACAAAATTTTATTCAAGACCTAGCGAACACATTCACCCATTTATAAACCGTTATTGTCACAGATTAAGATTACTCCTCCAGATTTTACGACAAAGATAAAGAATGGGCTTAGTTCCGTCCAATTCATTATGTACACCAAGAGACTGACTCTTAATTCTCACCAACAGTAGTAGCCCTCTCTCTACTGTTATTACTCCTGCCGACGCTCTACGCAAGAAACTTTTCGAGTTAGTCTTGCTTCATCATCATCACTATCATTATGACTCTCATTTTAATATTCATGATGACTATTATCCCGAGCAATTACTTAACGCTTATTAACTACGCGTCCGTCGTCCCATTTGCCGTTTCAAAGTCTCTTCAACCAAATAATAAAAGGTTTTCTACGCTATTCCCGACCGTGATTTTCGATTTATACTTATGGCCCTGTAGTAACCTATCCTTACAAGTGGAGTCTGTGTAGCGAATGGCATTATTTGCATAAAATCAAATGGTACCTTCTCACACACACACACACACTCCACCGTAGGAGTGTAGTAGTGTGGTAGTTGTACAAGTCAGAATTACTGCCCATTATGTCAACTCACGATGGTGTAAAGGGAGTATTGTAGTCTAAATGAATTACACGTTACTAAATCAGGAAGGCTGTTAGTCCACTACTTATGAATATTTTGATTAAACTCTGTATTATTGTCTCAGCGTGTTCTCTTGACTTCCCACAATCCTCAATAATGTTAACATCTCCCTTTATACGGATACATTTTACGACCTCCGTCATGAAAACATCCAAAATGCTGATTTAGCATGACCTATCGCAACTTCGTTAATCTAACTCCTCTCTGAGCTGCCTCTTCGGAGCAAACCGTTTACACCAGATAAAACGGAACATAATGAGTTATCCGTTCAAGTGGAAAAAGTCGGATGCACATTATCATAACGCACTCGTTCTTCTTAACATTGCGTCCTTTTCACAACTCGAGTCTGCCACTATGTAGGAGAAAGACCTTATCAGGCCTTTGCTGTACTAGACGCATTCTACTGTTAACTGACTCCCTGTCACAACTGCCACTGAACTGACTGAACTGTCTAAAAATATGAACGAAATGAGTTTTACGAATTTATCTTGAAATAAGTAGGCAACTAGCTGACACTTGTTTTTGCTCGTTTGTTTTGCAGAAACATTGTTGAACTGCTGCTAAGCCATGAAGCGTCGACGAACATTGTTGACCTGCAGGGGTCATCCCCACTGCACTTGGCAGCTTGGAGTGGGAACGAAGAGATTGTCAGACTCCTTTTGACCCAAGGACCATCTGTGCCTGGACCTGGACCCAACGTCAATCTTATGGTATGAAGTTATCATCATCGTCATCTTTCCCATTTCTCCCGATCATACAGGCAATGATGCATATGCACTCTGGCCAAGAAACAAATTGGATCTCACCAAATTTGTTGAGCTGTAGGGTTCGAACAAAAGAGACACACTTGTCGCCCCATGTTTTTGATACACGACCACCCAAAGGAGAGAGAGAGAGGGATGAGGCTGAGGTTGTCATCTCCATGAGTTGATTACATTACGGGAAAAATAGAGATGTTGTTACATGATGTAATACTTTATTTGGAAAGAATACCAATCTGATTTTCTCGGTAGGGAGGGACACACGCTCCCAATGATTTCATGTGATCATTTGATCTCTCGGAATATCCAGAGGATACTGCTTTATTAGATTATACCAACTCTGGCTTCATCCATTCACATGATGATGGTGCAAGTTACACGCTGAGTTATGTAAGAGCAGTTCTTGGACAATAGTAATGAATAGTTAGTTCACAAAGAGGTAATTGGGTCCCCCACAGGGAATATCGGTCCGTGTTGACACACACACATGATCAATAAATATGCAGCCATTCAAGACCTCATCTCTTTTCACCCATATCTCACCCATCATCAGACACATAATAGATTACACAAATAAATTCTATCCTACAAATTGTTTCGAACTATCCTTCCCCACTTCCTCAATTCTTCACAAGCAACTGCGATGGAACTCACGACTCTAAGGACAATAATAATCTGGTGGACCCAAAACTCTTCGTCATTTTCCAAAAACTCTTTGAACGAGCCTCTCACAAGCTTATAGATATTTTAGATATGCAGGATGTGCAAAATAACCTCGAATTATCTCACACTAATGATTTTAACGTATAGCATTATTGTTCTTTTAAAGGTCTTTTTCCTACTAACCATTAAACCATTTATTTTTTTACGAAACTAACAACCAGCACGCGTCGATTCAACAAGCTTGGTAGTTGTGTAATGTTATCTGGTATTACGTTAGGAAGTGTAAACTACTTCTCAATTTGAAAGTGCAAAGGAGAAACTGAAAGAAATTAGGTAGGTTCATGCGGAAGACCGATTTAGCAAGAAATTTATGAGGCAACCTATGTGGTTGGCAGAAAACGATTTTTCTTGGCTCAGAACTGCCGATCTGCTGCGTGAGTGCCTGCGTAGGTCATGTTTCGCAGTGTTATTGGAGTGGGAATGACTTTGTAGGTGTAATTCTGTAACACGATATTGTTCCCTGGTAAAAGCAGTTCCATCTCATTGAAGCTCGAATCCTCTATATAAATATAGTCATAGCTTGTGTGCACTTAAGTAGATCGGTTTAGGACCCAAAATAGGATAATATGCAGAATTGGTATTGACCGTGCGACGGAGCGTGTGTGTCTTGGCAGAGAAGAATTGAGGAGACTGACTTTGACATTGATCTAGGACTCTCCTCTAGTACGAGAAAGTTCTTACGAAAGAATCTACTTGTAGCGAATAAATGAGTTAGAAATGGGTTGGAGCGAGCTCATTAGGTGTTCCTCGGAGATAAGGGTTCCCCCCGGATCACTTTCATTCACTTAATCTGGAATCCCATTCATGAATTTTGATTCGATTCACACACAGCAAGGTTAGAAAGGGCATGTACCGCACTAATAGAATGTGAACTGATCCCTTCTTACATTTTCATCCTAAGCTCGTTCTCAGGACAAGAAGTTCGGCCCTCTCCTCTGTTCAATAATAATGTGTCTTTCAAATTTCAATCTTGCTCTTATTCTCTCTCGTGTACACTCTTGACTTTGTTTCTCCATACAAATCCTTCCTCAGAAAACATGCTTCCACCAGCAGTAAGCCATTCAAACGAATACGTTTGTAAGTGACCATAAGAAAGTCTTATGTGTGAATATTATTTATGAGAAATCTTGAAAGCCTCTCTGATGATTTTGTTCGTGATCAATAGGCAGATTAATAAACTCAGGTAGAAGTTGTGTAGTAGCAGTATGACAAGGTTTCAAAATATTGTGTTCAGTCAAATGCTGATCTCTTTCTCACCTTACCTATAATTCCTTTTCATTGTGAGATTCACAGATAATAGGTTGGAAAACAGGGGCTTTATATTCCACCCATATGAAGCATACAACAATACTTCAACTGCGTCAATTGTCCTTCATGTAATATCCGTCAAGTAAATAGAACAAGAGTGACTCAAAAAGCAATAATGAAAGGAAAATAAACTCAAGAAGTGTTCCAATCCTCCCGTATTCCCACTATTTGCCCAGAACAGCGACAATTCAGAAAACTTATGAAGTCTCCTTCTCTTCCTACGTTCACTCCACATAATATTAGTTTACTTTGACACTTAAGCAAAGGGCTCTTCAAGCTGTCTGGAAAGTACACACATCAGTCCATAATGAGTCCTTCAGTGAACAATCTCCCTCAGGATAATTTCCAACGCCCTGCGTTGCATCACTCCATCATAGCACGTTGTTTCGCGAATTGCTTTGTAGGTTTTTTACTCAACATTCGCATTCCAAAGAAGTGGCTGAAATATCTTTGAATTTCATCTTTTTGGCTTCAGAAGAAAAATATGCTTTTCGTTTACATTGGGTCATTTTGAAAGAGAAGCTGTGAATAAATGGTGGCTATTTTGAGATAAGGGTGAATAAAGCGAATGCAGGGAATGAATCGGGAGACATATGTAGACGGGTGATAGGTGCGTGTGCCAGGAAAAGGGTTTAGCTGGTATCGACGTGATTATGAAGACTTGGTCTTGTCATAACGAAGGGACTTTTGACAGGCTTCTGTTATTCGACGACAACTAAGCACTTGGCGAGGCCACCCTTTGGTTACAAAAGTCAATGAGATGATGACATTATGAGATTATATACTTTCTTCTCCTCTCTTCAATTCACATTGCTTCCCCTTCGGAACTTATGTACGCGCGTACGGATTCTAAAAGGATTAAAATCAATGCACGTAGAGTTCTGTTTCACAGAGAAAGTTATAAAATCTCCACTCAGCACACCAGCCATGGCAAAGTCAATATATTTGCATTTGAATAATATTGATCTTTCCATAAACAATGGGAACAAGGCAGACGCAAACACATCTTTTATTAGAGCGAGTCATTAGTCATTACACACGTATACTTTACTACAACTACCCAATCTTCCTCCATCGCATCATCTTGTCAGCACTTAAAGATAACATTATATCTCTTTTAAAAGCGAATACGTAGGCGAAACTCTGGCTGCAATATGAAGGATGTTCCAACTGTACTTTATTATGCAATGACGGTTGTTAAGCTGTCATAAAACCCCAAGTCTTGAGGAGACTGACAAAGGATAGGTACAAATTAAGATGTCATCTGTTTTGTCCTCTTCCTCTGAGGTGGTCATGAAACTTTGAGAAGAGTTCCTTGTTTCATTTGCTTAATAAAGACCATTCAAAAATATCTCTGACATGACGAATGACAACCTGTGCCTCTCCCGATGTCACTTCCCGTGCTTTTCATTAAGATCTCTTGTAGATTAAAAGATGAACAAGTTGAATGAAAGGCTGACAGATTTTTATTTTAATCCAGAACAAGTCTTCTGAGACGCCTCTTCATATGGCCTCTCAGTTCGGGCACACTGAGGTTGTGAAATTGCTTCTACATCACGGTGCAGATTCTGTCATTACTAATGAAAAGCAAGAAACAGCCCTGGACCTTGCTGCACAATACGGGAGGTATGGCTCATCTCACTTGACTCTTTCTTCACCTTTCTGTCCCTTTTCCTTGTCAATTCCATTTTGATGTCGTGTAGGTTACTGTGGCATGGCACAAAAGTTCAGACGCGGGATGTCTTCTCCCCCAAATTATCTTATATATAAATGTCCATGTC
>JAQGAD010002910.1:0-11789 GCA_034696625.1 Isotomurus palustris
ACTTTCGGTCGCAATCTAATAGAGTTTCGAAAGTTGCTATGCTATTTTTGGTAGCCAGGAACATGGAGCCTTAACCTAAATAGGCCAAAACTACACACACTTACTTTCACTCTTCCACGTATATTGATACAATTCCACTGGACCCATACACACACACAAGAACTCTTCAGAAAGACAGACAACCAAGCATCCACTATAGCCTCCACTTGTTCTTGTTGTTGTGAACATTGTGAACACTGTGAACAGTGCAAATAACTCGAGCACACTGCAAAAAGACGTGAAAGGGACAAGTGAAAGCAAAAACTTTCACTCATATTTGTGCAGTTGTTGATTCTTGTGTAGTACTACTGTGCCGAAGTAGTTGTTCGTGGACAAAAACAAGATCCTGTAGGATCATCTTCGCTTTCACCATTTACAACTGGTGACTGGGTGTGTGATTGTGTAAAAGTAGTAGACTATTATTATTACAACTAATAACTGTCCTTTCTCCTTGACATAAATGACATTTTGTGTTGTAATACCCACTGAGTCTTTTCTCGCTGGCACCTTTCTTCCCCACTCACTAATACTTCTTCTATCCTTACTTCTATAATTGTATAGCCGTACAGCAGGTCTCCCCTTACAGTTAAGTCATAATATTATTTCTTCGCCCTCATCTCACATAGGAAAGATTGAGTGGAAGTTTACTACAGCACACACACGAGTAAGCATCTAGGAGAGTAAAAGTATCATAGACTCGAAAGAACAGGAGGAATTTGCACTTACTTTCCCTTGTACAAGAAGAAAGAAGGCAGAGAAGAGAATGTGTCGTGTGAAATATGATACGAGTGGAGTTGTCCGATTGTAATCTACAAATTGGAATTATAGGGTGGACATTGGACGGCGGACTATTTATTAACTGAGAGCGAGTGAAGTAATTTATTGGTATCAATACTACTTAACAAGAGTACGAGAGAGAGACAGGAAGAAGCCAAGGAGCAAAGATGTTGTTCGGGAGGAGACTGGATAAGATTAGTTGGTGGAGAGGAACAGGAGGATCACCACCACTGTTGGCCATTATCCTCGTCCTGTGTGGATTCAATGTGTTGGGTAAGGAGAAGTCTCAGCCTCAATTGAATTTGATCGATTTATTTGATACATGATGAGATTAGGGAGGTGCATTTGAAGATTGAAATTTAATACTCAACTCAACTTGTTCTTACGAAGGAGTCTCCTTACCGTTTCTGAGACTATGAGACTTGAGACTATCGTGTGTTGTTAATGTTCTGATGTGCACAGAAGAAGAAGATGGATGTCCGCACTGTGCAGCTTTGTACTTTTTACTGTATGTGCTTCACATTGATTGTACGAATGGTTCTTGTGATTTTTTCAAGAAGAGTTCCAACAGTAAATAATGTTTTCCCCTTTCTTTTTCGTAAAAGTGTTTTGTGAGATGCAATATGCTTGATATCTCTCCAACAACAAATTGTTTCTATTTCACTTTTTCTTCGAGAGAATTGAGTTTGAAAATGGAGAATCCTTTTAAATTCGTCTTAGTTGAGAGTTTATAGGAGGAGGAAGTTAAAATGCAAGGGAGTTGGTGGTAGAAAAGGTGGATTACTCTTTTTTAGGGTGGAGAGATGGTCTTTTAGCTGAATGCACTGCAAGTTGCATTGATACTTTGTTGGAATCTTGTTTTCTTATGTCGAAGTTATTTTCTGTCATTTGGAAATAGAGAATATTCTTTGGAAGTTGAAGAAATCAGAATGAAAACAAAAAGGACAAAAAAATTGTTTGTCTCTGAGAGAAAAGTAAATATTTTCTAAACCACTTTTTCTTCTGCTTCGTTAAGATACCGAGTTTATGGGAAGGAATCCCTTTACTAGTCATCATCATAACTTACTTAAAGCTATAAGAAAGAAAGCTTATAGTGTATACCCTTAAACTAGAAAGGCCTTTAGATAGATATTACATGCCCGTATAGTAGATGACTATTAAAGGTGGATAAGATATATGAGTAGTCCGTGCGGTACTAAAGAATAGGTACACTTCTAGTAATCACTGTGTGTTCTTGGTCCATTAAAACCGAACATCATCATCTCCTGAACCTCTTAATACTCTTCGGTAGATATCTTTAGTTCCTTCCATTCTCCATTTCTGGCAACTGGAAATAAGAGCAAAACCGAAATCTAAAATCCATAAGGCATAAGATGAAGTGTATGTCAAGTATAGGGAAGGTAAACATCGGAGCGATCTACTGTATGTGTGTGTGCATTTCCCTGAAGGCATCACTTGAAGTGAGCAAGTCGTTTACTGGAACATAAACAGACACACATCATATATTTGTAAAAAGGAAGAAGGGAGAGAGAAATCACTGGAACTTGTGATCTCTTTCCTGTCCACTGCTACTGCTCCTTATGGTAGATCATTAGGTGTGTTTTCCCATCTCAAGGCTAATAAACCAAGCCCCGTAGTAGCAAACCAGTAAAACCGTTCTGAGCTGTATAAAATCTCTGCTTCATTTCAATTAGTGGAGTGAGTGATTCTCTCTCGCAGGAAATCACCAGGATAAGTACACACGTAGATGTCTATACGCACGAAACAGGAAATTTTTACTTATCCTGTGAGTATTACTGTCCCAGGATTTATTACGGGAGAAGGGAAGAGATGATGTTATAGACAGTTTGTACAAGAAATAGAAATCCAGCAGGGATGCTCTTCTTCTTCCTGGGGTAATTAAATCTGTTGAGATTATCCATCATAGCGGAGACAAACATGGATGACAGAATGAGCTCGAGCTTTACAAAACCTTATCTGTGTTTATGCAGCTGAAGTTGGTAAAATGTTGAAGCTCCTCTCCTTCTCTCTTGACAAGCAGGACTCATTAGTGATTTCTACTGCATTATTAGTTGTCTCGCAGTGAAAACAAGTTTGGAGTATGGAAAAGTACTAAAGCAGTGCTTGTTTACACTAAACATTTTATCGGAGAAAGAAGTGCCAAGAATTTCTAATTGGTTGACAAATGAGCTGTCAAAAAATGAGTCGATTAATTAACGCGAGAGACTCTGTATTTCTGTATCAACTAGAGAAATGAAGTGGAGGAGCAGCAGCGATTGTACTAGCTCGGTTGAGTCTTATATGAGCAGATTGTATGAATTCACAGGCATGCAACCTGCTGAAGAGTTCTTTTACTCTGAAGTGCTACATTCTTTCTTGTTCATTCCGATCCAAAGGCCTTGATTACATCAATTTTTCTTCAGCGCTAATTAACTTAACTAGTTGCAAACAAATGAGCTCATGCTGTCACGTCTTGTGCCACTCATCATTTCTCTAGTCAGTCATGTCTAGTTGTACTTTGCACTGTGTCTTGTAGTTTCAACGATAATCATTACCGAGATCTTGGGACAAGGGGAATGGCACTTTGTGTAACACCAAGTGAGCTGGCAATATTAGTTGACGTATAATTATCCACTTGAGTAGGTGGGAATGACGGAAATTCATTTAGGTTTTAGTTGTCACAGAATTGTTTTGTAAAAACACAGACCTCCCACTATAGTTGGAGGTGAGTTGAAGCTGCCTGTAAGTTAGAAAGCATTTTAATGATGTGATGCGGGGGTCTTATTTGCTTATATAAGATTTCGAGTGGGCCATGGCGTGGGGGCCTAATGGTGAATTAAAGAACACCGAGAGTACTAATACGGATTTAGAGGAATTAAAATTCATGCGTTGGTTGTAGGCAACAATTCAGCATTGGAAATTGAAACCAAGCTTGTTAATTACCTTGAGTTTATTCCATAAGAAATCATACAATGTAGAAAGCATATAGCATAATACACACACACACTGTGCTGTTAAGTGTGCGAAAGACCTTTATTTTATTTTTCGGTGTTACTTTTCATAAGGATTAATTGTAGGATTTCATAAGAACAAGGCTGTCCATTTCTCGGTCTACGTGAAAAGATGGAAGAGGCTTATGGACTGCTTGCACTCAAAAGGAATTGACGGTGAGACACGGAAAAGAAAGTTTTTCTTTTTCTGACAAAGCTATTACTATAGGGCATAGAGTTCTTTTTACATGGAAATACGAACCGGATCCCAATAAAGCGTAGAAATGAAGTGGCAGGGAGTTGCAATTTAATGCAAGTGAGTAATATAATGGTTAGTTGAGGATGGTAAAGTGACGACTAGTTGTGGGGGGATTATGTCGGCCGGAAACGAAGGTTTTCATAAGTACTTCCTCCTAACCACACGACTTCTTTATGCATTATATATAACGTATACACACGTCATTGCGAGACTTCTGGCAGACAGGCACTGCAAGGAAGAGAGTCTCAGAGTTCAGAGATGCTGCAGCTCTCTTTACTTGAAAGAAGAGATGTGCTCTCGTGTGAGTTCTTACTATGTGACTTTCTCTGGGCTGTGTGTTTTTATAGAAAATCTCCAGATGAATGGGGGCTCTTAGGGAACACGACATTGGCATTAGATTACCACTTTATCCTTGAATACAAGAGTGACATGATGAATCGCCTAGGTCATTTGTCAACGGAGAGGAGCCGCAACCAGAACAACCCTCTGCATAATATGTCGTGGAAAATAATGTGCATCTCTCTAGCTATTTGGATGGGTGGAGGAAATAAACGCAGGCAATCGAGGCTCACCAGGGAAGACATACTTTCTCTGGCAATTCACACACACACACACACACATACACCATCACTATCATCAGCTAGCTACATTTCCATCCGAGATGCCATGGTTGGCTTAAATGCTCAGTAACTCACTCAACTGGATTCTAATAAGCATAAGTACAAGGGATTGGGTCTTTAGTGAATACACACAAGCGGAAGAATTTTGTCACATATTCTAGAATCTAGATGCAAGCAGAGCAAGTGAAATTTGTGAAAGAAACCGTACGTACACACGAGACACAGCCGTAATCATGGAGACTAGGTAGACACAGATTTCTGTACAAAAAACTCTACTCCTGCTGCTACTCTCTTAGCCTTTGAAAAGTTCCAATCCAAATCTGTCTAAGAGGTGGAAGAGTAAAGAGCAAAAAGCCTTTGAACTTAACTTGGTAAGCTTATTGAATGATTTGAGAGGTATTTTCGCTGCAACCCCAAAAGAATTTAGAAAACGAACCCCTAAAAATTTTAAATAATTCTTCAAGTATGTTTGTAGATGGGAAGTATGTAAATGCCATGTAGGGTGCTATACAGAAGTGCGTACGAGAGACATTAGACAGAAGTGGAGAATGATAATAAGTGATGTTGATGCTGGTAGACCTCTGGATGGGGTTTCAACACACACACATTCAACATTGCTTTGCTGTGTAAGTAATGCGGTTGTCTATCTTACAACTCAATCTAGTTAACTCTTAAGGGAAGTATTATGTATTTATGTGTGTATCTTCATAAGTTCACACACAGACTCACCCCTGCTTGGCGTCGTATGGCACACGCCAAAGCAAATGTATGGCATTCATTATCCCCTCTCTTTGAGGCTGTAAATGCACTGTCAAAGTCAGAACATGAAATCATAAACATCTGCATTGGTGCACTTTTTGTGGAGGAAATTGGTTTCACAATCGCTTTGGCTTCGAAAACCTCAAGTGAATTGGATATTGGAAGTGAGTGACTTCATTCATGCCCTAGTCTTGCGAACAACCAGAAACTCTGCTGGTAGCAAACCAGTTTACTATGGAAAAGTCCTTCTGTGAAGGATATTTCCAATATGTTGAATAAACTACAGGCTCTATCTATATAGGGAGATTACACGGAGGAGACTAGTCAGTTTTCTTTTCAACTTTCCATCGGAGGAAGTCCAGTGGTGCAAAAAAACCTATTTTTACGAATATGAACCAGCAGAATGGTAATCATTTATTGGGAAACACAGAACGAAGGAGAAGAACTTTCACTGCAGTCATGTGAGCAACTGGTTCGACTGAATAAAAACCAAGAATTTCTGGATATAAAGATGTTTTTCAGTTTTTTGTAGTATTGGTTTGTATTTCTTGACCAATCATCAGTATAGCTTTACACATATAGAAAGCAGATTGACATAACTGGTTTCTCAATACGGCTGTCACTCTCTTCAGTACACACTTCATGTAGTAATGATAGATTGCTCCCACACAGCAAAATATTTCAATGAAGTGATTTGGAATTCTAGCCAAGTAGTTTTTCCACCACTGCCAGCTTTCATTTTGACCCGAGACTATTTTCTTGGGGTTTACAAGTGAAATACACATGGAGAAATGGAAATACTCGGGTTGTAGAGGAAAGATATGTTACTGCTGTGTTGTGAGATGATGATCGAGATGCGGTGCAGTTTCTTAGGCCATTGTGGTAAATACGATCCTGTGGTTATGAAGGAGAGTTTACAGTTTACGCTTTACGCAGAAGTACAATAATAAGAGTAGTGGACAAGTCTCTAGTTTCACAACGGACTATTGGACCATATCGTTTTGATTTATGCGTTGCATTCACTTCTTATCTGGGGGACTTCAGAGGGCTTTGTTTTTGCCACTTATTTCACTATTTCTTTCTCCAGAGTTTGTTCCCTCATCTTGAAGGAGAAATGAGGATACTCAAGGACACATCTGGAGAAGCATCTTAAAACCTAACGGGTTTTTTATTTGAAACATTCACAATCTAAGGGTATAGAATGTATAGAAATAGACCTATAGTAGAAATATACTACTACTCGCGTGGTGTGTTGACTTCAAGGCTAAAGGCAATACAACTTTTAGCCTTGTGGAGACTTGAAACTGAAAGTCTAAACTGGAGAGAGAGATGCTGTTGCATAGAAAAGAAAGACGGCAAAGTTTTGTCCCATCAGGAGAAGTACCCTCTCTTCCGCACAGTGGAGTCGCCCACTACCATTACTATTATACCGTCATACCACATGATGACAAGTCAAACGGACCGAGTCGGTTCTTTAGATTTCAACTGAGATGATTTATCACTTGAAATTTCGGTACATTGGTCGCCTTTTAAAAAAGCTCAGGCTTAACAGATTGTCTCAATGTTTAAAAAATACTTTGCTCATAAATCTGCCGTGGAAAATGACCCTCTCTCCGCTCTCTCCGAATCTGAACTCAGCCTACTCCAAACTTACTTCCTGCTACACTTGTGGTGAATACAACGAAGTATGAACGAGTGTAGAATATTCTTCAGAACCAATTTTCACTTCTACAGGCGAAGCGAAGTGCGTATGATATATTTGATTTCAGAGGGTGTCATTGCTTAATTTTTTCTAACGATAACGATGTAGAATGTAGAGTATAACCTGAAGTTCTACAGTAATACTCTACACTTCGGGCACTCAGGATTGCATACAGCCTTGGAATTCTGATTAAAGGTTTCTAGGAACTGTGAGTGGGAGAGGAGGAAAGGAAATAGGACGAAATTCCTCTTGAGTTTCATAAATGAGCTCCACTTAAATTTTGCAGGGGTTGGCTTTTGGTCCAATTCAAATTATTTGTGGATGCGAGGAGAGCCATAATTCATTGAAATTGATTTTTCTCTGTCATAATTTCTCCCAGGTTCAGACGGTCTGAAGGAGGTGATCCTCGAGTCATCAGGGTTTGTTCGACGTGGAGAGGACTTGAAATTAAGATGCATTTACGACACCGAGCAGGAAATCTATGCTGTCAAATGGTATCGTGGATCGGAAGAGTTTTACAGATATCTGCCAAAGGAATATCCACCACGGCAGGTGTTCCCCATCACAGGCATCTCAGTGGATGTAAGTCACTTTCTAAGCAATCTTATCTACCTTTGCGTTTATGTATGTGTGGGATTCTAGGATAAACTTGTGTGTGTAGTGTGAGTTCTTATGTGAAGTACAATAATTAAATTTTTCAGCTTAATTCACACCTCCTTTTAAAATATTAAATAAGAGAAAGCGAAAGTTTGTCCTTCATTGAATTGTAGAGATGGAAATGAAAGAGGAAATGAAGTTGAGCTTAAGAAAAATTTATTAAGTCCTCTGATGGCTCTGGTGCTTTTGTAAAGCGTACGGGATGCTATAGTAGAAGCGTATGCAGGGTGGATAGGCCGCGTACACTAAGTTTGAACAAAGTTTCTGAGACAGGTTTTAATTTCCACTTTTATTGTGCATATAGAGAGATGGTGTTTAAAAAGAAAGTGAAAGAGAGCCGAAGGGAAGAGAAAGAGGAAGGGAATAATTAATTTCTTTTGCTGAAGAGAAAATTAGGGCAGACGGTTTTGAGTTAAATGTGAAACTTCTTCGTGGGAAGGAACACCGACAGCTTTTAGAGATGAAGGCATGTGCGGTTTTACTTCTTAAATTCCCTTCGCCTCCGTCTCTCACTGAAGTCAAGTGACTGGAACTAATAGGCTAAAGAGAAATATTATTTTTGAGGAAATTTAAAATTTCATAAAATTGTGCTTGCTTAAATACGCAATTAATAGGATTTCTTGCGTTCTACCAACATTTCTCCACGCTTGAACTGTTCGAAAATATTGTTTAATTGAAGTACCCATACTTTATAACGCAGAGTATTTATTATAAGTTCGAGTTAAAGATGTGATATGGTCGCAGTTTTTCATACAACTAAAAAAGATACTTAACAGTCGCGTGGAAGATTCACACATAAAACTATGAAGGCTTTCACGGTTGGAGGAGGAAGCGACATAGTTGGTTACGTGATCAGGGAACCTTGAGCAACAGTGTTGAGGTTGTGGGGGATGAATGGTAGGTAGGTAGTAGGTATGACGGTGGTGGGACACATACCTCGAGATAATGGAGGATTGTGACTTAGAATAATAACGTGAGGAAGGCGGAGTGAAATACAAAAGGATTTGATGAGTAAGAAACCCGATCTATTGTTTCCACTTGACATGGAATGAAACACAAAGAGATGCTTTCTCTTTTCTTCTGTGACGCAATGTTATTTCACTGTGGTGTTTCCTTCCTGGCTTCCTCAAATGATGGTGGATTACATTGTGTCCTACTCTTCTAATACAATCCTCCACTTTCCCAATCCTTTTCCTACTACTCCACGGATAATTTAATGCCTGTGGCAATCTCTCTGTCACTCTACTTCAATATTCCTCTGAATAGATGAAAGCCTCTCTACTTGAATGAGAATGTCCATCAGTCGAAATCACACAAATGCTCTCTCTCTCTACCGTAGCACTTGTTACTGTACTTTCACCACTAAATTGGGTTACCCTGTACATAGACTCTCTCTTCTTAATGGATCTTCACAACTTACAGTATAAAAGCTCTGCACGTGTGTATGTGTGTGTGTGTCTAGTCAAGTATTGACCACGGATTTCTGCCTCTAGGGTTCAGTTTCTCCGGTAGTCCTAGAGTTTCTTTTCATTGTCCTTATACAACAAATGGAATTTCCCTGGAATGAGAAACTGGTAAGGGATCTTACGTGTTATTTACTCAGGGATATGATGTTTGATAGGAAGTTAATGTATCACGTAGTGTAGTGAACCTTCATCGGGATGATGTTGTTTCTGAGAAAGGTGGTGAAAGTATGTGCCCATTATTGTTGTGTTTCTTGGTACAAATAAAATAATAATGATTTCTTTCACGAGTAAAGACTTTTCTAGAGGAATGTTTTTGATCAGTGCACGAAACTATACACACACAGAATTAGCCTCAAGCCAAATCTAGAATTCATTTTTGCTGCTGTGAAGAGTAATTTCGATAATGTATTTGCTCTGCTGACAGAAAGTCCTGAAGGTTTCCATTTGTAAATCAAACGAAGTATTCAAAATCCATTAGACTGTAGACTGACAATGAATATAAATGTATGTGTTGTTTGGTCCACATTCCACTTTTATACTTCTCAGGAGTGAAGTGTGTGGGTTATTATTATTTTTACATTCTATATGTACTTATGAGTGTCTGTATGGTGGGCTAATGGGAAATAAAACCGTATCTACAGATTAAGCTTGGTTTCTACTGGTATGGATATTATAGAGATTGGGATAGCATGTTCACTAGTGTTCTAGAATAGACACACGAGTCTATGCAAAGTAGTAAAAACCAATCTACACAAACATACGAGGGAAAGTCTACAAATATTATCATTTGGGTTGAGTATGAAAAGGGGTAAGGAAATGTGTTTTATTGCATAAGAATGAAGAGAGGAATGTGCGGGAGGAAAGTTGTGTGCTGGTTGGGTTGGAAGATGAAATGATTTCTCCAAATATTATCTTTTTCCACATTGTGCTTATTTTTCCACTCTCTTGAAAAAGAGACAAGACAAGGGAGTAACTGAACTGGAGACTGACTTGACTTGACTTTTTTCTCTGTCTTCACTGTTATTCCAAGAAATCCCGAGATGTGTTCTCCAGTAAACCATTATGGACGAATGAATTTTCACTATGCACCTAAAAGTGGAAAAAATATGTTGGGTGTGTGTAAAAAGAGTCAGTTTGGAGATTTTTTTGTACTGAAATGTTGAATGTGTCGTCCTTTGGTGTAAGATGAGGAGATTGTAGTGTATGAATGTTCTGTATAGAGAAGTGTGTAGTAGTAGTGTATGGACTCAAGAAAATGTGGAGACAGTACATTTTACAATATTACGTGGAGAAAGATGAAATTTTTCTCTCGTTAAGTATCTTTTCATCTTATTCTTTCATTTCACACAATTCGCTTAGCTGTAAGATAGATAGAAGAGCACTACTATTATAGTACTGTGTATTATATAACTCAATGTTCAGATAAATACAACTTGAAAGACTGAAAGAAATCTTGATCGTGAGTTTGTACAGAGACTATACTCATGGAAGCTAGGTTCATGGAAAGCTGCATAGTCACAATTTAATCCATACATTCATTAACGGCCTACACCCTTCCTGTGAATGCATCCATAATTAATCTACACCTTACACGTGACGTGGAACACGGTTCTCGTACACTTGTAGAACTTGCATATCACCTGAGTAAGATGATTTACCTCGATTTCTATAAATAGTCGAGATTGTTTACTTTACTGAAGAAAAGCCTGGCAAATCTTTATGATACCTTGCCTGCAGATTTAGTTGCTCATGTTCTTGAGGTGAATTTAATACATTTCTGGAGTTCACTTGTATCAATCCTTAAAGAATAGTTATTAAAGTCAACATTTCAAAAATGCCTGATTTAATGGGTATCCAAGAAGTTAACTCCGTGCAACCGGAAGTGTCCAGAGTAGCAATTTTGATATTGAAACTACTTGTCTTTTTGTCTGTTGTATTGACTTTCACTAGAATTCTTACGTCTGGGGTAAGCAAAGATTTTAGAAGTTAGCTGTAAAAGTTTAACTGTTACATTTTGAAATTTTCGGATTTCACAGTTCCAAACAAGTTGTTGCCAGAAAGCATCCAAGATTCTGCTTATCGGGACTTTATTCTCTTTACTTATTGCATCGATCATGGCCTTGATCCTACTTTCAATTGCCTTTTGGCCCTAACTGGAAATCTGGTTGGAATGTATAGTTTTCTGCCGGAATCGACAAAACTGGTTTTATAACCAGTTGAAAGTTACATAATATTTATTTGGAACAAATAAAATTCATTGATGTACCTTCACGACCTCATTTTTCTAAAATTACATGTTGTATAATCGGAACTAGTGATCAGATCGGGAAATAGAAGCAATGACTAAGATTGACAATTAAGGTAGTTGAATACAGACAATTCATTTCAATCAAGGTCGAAGTGTTGAAAAAGTCTCTTCTAGGTTTGTAAGTTTACTACAAACAGTATTCGTGTCCTTGGGAAGGATAATGTGAATGCAAGACCATTACTGCTTTAGCTGAATATTGATGCCCTCTTTTT
>JAQGAD010002911.1:0-11778 GCA_034696625.1 Isotomurus palustris
CTTCCTTTCTTGCCTCTGTCTTTGCTGCTTGAGCAGACAAAAATCAACTCACAATCTGCAACCTTTTCCTTTTAAACCAGCTGAATGAAACTTTTCATATCAATCAAAGCTCATTTGCTAGAAAATTATGTAGTAGCCTCGTCAAAATAATTCAGGTAAATGCAGATCGGCAACTGCATCAAAATTAGGGAAAGACAACAACATATGCAGAAAGAATATAACTCGAAGCCATTTATTATTGTACATGAAGACCTGAGCAGAGATTGCATGGTGAAACTTGAAGTTTGTTGTAAAGAGTCATGAAGCCCATGGTATCAGTTTTGCTAACAAGAACCTCGTTAGCTTAAAGTATTCACAAGCAAAATGCAGACATAGAAGGGGAGGATAACATTTCGAACTTAAACATAATTATTACATACAATCACGAGTTACTCTTCGAGAGAAGAGGAACACAGGAAAAACAAATGCATGCCTCTTTAATGATAGAATAATTTTCCTTCCCGAACTCATTGACGGAGATTTATTTTATTGTATGGAAGTTCCAGTTCCACACTTGCATCTCTTTTCGTAATAATTCTTGTGTCTTGGATGGAAGTGCGTAATCCATATCCACATTGCACTATCTGACATCGAAACGATTTAAATTTTTTCAACATTATTAACTGAAAGGAAACGTTAATCGGTAGCTCGAAGCAATCACCCGTTCCCATCATAACAATCATATTGTCTATGTGAAGAAGTGAGACAACCTTTAAAGCTACCACGAGCAAAAGTGTTTAGAAGTAGGAGGATTATTTAATGCCCAGTGCAGCGTAACAAGTATTATGAATAAGTATATAACCTTTATAACGACCTGTAAAAAGCTATTAGGAAGCCAACCAGCATTTACTTACGATAAGGTTTGACGGATGACGGATAGGCCTTACTAATAAATACATAACATATTGAAGGAAGATAAGGCCATAGGAGCTCAAGACCTCTAAATACATAATGGCAGGTTTAATTGGAGAAAACAAGCATCAACTTAATATTTGTTCGCATATGAGTTCACAAAAAACCCAACACTGTTCCGCTGAGAACGAATTGAAGCTGGAAGGAATATCATACAGCTTTATCTTGAGGGCCTATGAAGAACTACAGGCCGTAAACAAATGAATACAATAAAAACCTGAATTGATAAATAACTTACTAACTAGGTATGCTGTCTTAAACAAGCTAGTTACCCAGCAGCAGGTTTATACCATCCACTTACTGAGTCTACAATACGGGTAAGATAGATAGCTGACTGCTAAACTGTGGCAGGTGAATACGTATGATGATGAATCAAGTTCGAGAATTCCTGCCGAGAAAAGCGATTGCATATTAACAGATCTTGCACATAATAATTTTCCATCGAATGCCTCAAATAATTGCTCTCCACCTCAAACTGAACCAACAACAAGAACAAGCAACAACCCTCATTCCCTCTGACATGATTATCGCTAGAACTTCCAGTAATTTATTTATTTTCCTCGAACCGCAGCCAGTAATGCAGGTAAAGAGGGTCTAACCGGAACTTTTGGGATGGATGATGTTTATCATAATGACAATGAGATGGATGGATTAGCATCTATTTGTCTATTATCTCTTGTGCTATGTCCGGTTGTTTATTAATCCGCAATAGTGACTTATAGCATTTTACTTCTTACAAGACAGAGTAAAGAGCAAACAGCATTTTTGTCGTGCCTGTCGAGTTCATTAATTCCTCTGCGGATGTAGTAATTGAGAGATCAGAGTAAAGCTTCAAATGTCATAAGCACTACAAATAAGTCATTTAGGAAAGAAAATAAAAAACACCGTGTCAAAACGGGACGATGTATAGCAGAGTGTATGTATCCTTCTTTCTGTGTGTGAAACAAACTTGATTACCTCAGCTTCTACGGGGGCGACAGACGACCCAAAGTACTTATGTACATTATTAACTAACCGTACACTCTGACTCCACTCCTAATTAACATAATATGGAAATGAGCATACTACTTTATAGTGTGTATTAGTGTGTGCCCACTTGATTAAACCCTTTGGGTAACAGGAAGCAGTATAAATAAAACATATATAATGTAAGTTGCACACTGAACACTGAAGCACACATAGCTCGCTTGAAGTATGTGCTCGTAGTATACAATGTAATTATTATCTAATTAGGAGTACCTCTACGAATATAACGCTACAAGATGAAGATTCAGGCTACCATCCTTTCTCCGTGTACTACAGCTTTCGGTGAAGTATCATGTGCACACCCAAATACTTCGCAGAAGTGCCAGTGCCAGTTGCGAATAAATGATTTCATTACAAACTCTGAAACTATTCGATTTCACGGCAGACGTTAAATCAAGTATTTCACCCGAAGCACTCCTGTCTCACATGGATCTCTCGAGATTCCTCGATTCATCGTACAATTACGAGCGAGACTCAACAAAGCAGTCTTTCGCTAATTTATGCATTTTTCATCCTACTCGTACAAATGTATCAAGCAGCAAACAAGGTGTATCTGACTACCTATCCAACTCCACTGAACAGCTAAATGGTAGGATGAATGTGTATAATAGCTGGTTTACTAAAGGAAAGAATCTAGTTAAGTAAAAGACATGATCGTGTGGTGGTGATTGCAGCTTGCACTTGTTTTCTTCAGCTCTCTAAAAACTACCTTCCTTCGTACACTCTGCCATTTGCGAATAACTACCAAACTACTAACCACTACTGCTACACTGCTGCCATATCATCAACTATATACGAACTCACTTATCATGATTTCTAAAACCAAGCTGACATCTTATAATTAATCTTCATTAAAGCATTTGAAAATTCACATTCCTTCAGTCTTTCTCTCTAATACATACTTATGGTTAACTAACCTACCCAATCTAGTTAGATGTAGATGAAGTATGTAAAGGAATTCAGCTAATTTTTCCACCATATCAGTTAATCAAGATTTAAGTCAATAATAAGACTGTGGTCTTGCAGAAACAAACTTGCAGAATTAAATTACTCTACCAACTAGGGTAGGAAACAAGCAGTATAAACACATGCAGAATAAACTGTGTGGCTCATGTAATTCATTATTATTACGACTGGCAAATAGTTATTCAACCTAATCAAACTGCAACTTGTTCATTAACTCTTGAGTTAATCTTTCTTTGCAGGGGAATTAATAAGAGAGTGAAAACAGGATTCACTCGGTTCGTTCACGTATAAAATGGGAGCATATATAAAGAGATCCCATCGCAAAACCATTTTCTTCGTGATTATTGTGTTACTGTACAATTAAATAATAGAAAACATCGCGCTACCTCTAGCAGAAAGTATTTCTTGATTTTTACTTTCCACTCTGTAATTCTACTGACTGAATTACAACGAGAAGGATGACATAATGCATTCGTGTAATAAATAGTTCGTTTGCATTAAACTGATACCTTCAAACTGGGATGTAATGCAATCCATCCTTTTCATCAAACCCAAAAGAGTTGATCCAGCATCAGCCCATGCCAAATAGCCAGAAGATATATTCAGACAAGTTTTCAAGAGTATTTTATGATCATCGACATCTTGAGCCTTCTTAAGCCAACCGGACAACCTACCTCCACCATAAAATCATGGTCAGAGTTTCTTAAGGTCTCATTCCGATAACTTACTACTATATTATACACAAATCCACTTTCAACCATAATCACCATGTACCACACGGCCAAGCAACCTCACTTTCAGATTACTGTCGCAGATTTTATGTGAATTAGCTGTCATGCACCCAGTGCACAGTCAGTGTATAATAAGGACAAGCGAGCATTTGAGCATACCTGGCAAAAATAGTATATATGTGTATATGCAAACAACAAATGAAACTTGACTTTCTTCTCTGTAGCAGTGTGTCTGTTGCACTGACTGCGTTAACCTTCCTATTAGCAAGTACGAACACAGACTTTTCAAAATTCATTATGATTTTTTGTCGTCATCTCAAAGAAGATAACTCATTCATTTATGAGGTAGTTTAACAACATTGTACGAGAGAATATTTGTACCAACCACTTCTAGACAGACACAAAAGAAGATGCCAGCCACATCAGCAATTACTTACTATGAGAGATTTGATAAACATAAATGATCTTGTTTCCCTATCCATGTTCAGACACGGAACCTCACTGAGTTTTCCTCTCAAAATCTCGCAAATGTATTGACTTTTTATTTCATCCCACATATGAAGACGAGCTCCTGTTGTTGTTCAGCGAACATCTCAGCGGAATGTTTTGATATTCAAATGATGTCCATGTTCAGGATTATTTATGAGCCTGATTTATCCGTTTATCTATCCGAGGATTACACTATCATCATCGTATAATTCAAACGTACGCCTTAATCCATTACATATTTAATGCATTTTTACCTTTATTCTTTCCATCAGTCAGCTACTTTCTTACATCATCGATTATATTAAGCATATTAATTTTGTTCACGATGAATAAACTTGTTAAGTGCTATGAGTACAATGGAATCAACGAAATGATGGCCAGAAGATTAAGATGCAACGATATTCACGGAGATGAAACTAGTCGATAGAGAAATTTTATTGGCCACTCTTAATTTTATCATCTTAATCGAAAAATGTAAACTGTCCGTTTAATGAAAAAGGCCTGCAATCAGCGAGTACTGCCATTTAACATTCCAATCCTTAAATTCCTTCTGTTTCTTATCATAAATTTAAAATTATGCTATCCACCGTGACAAGGAGTTTTGCACAAACCAACCACATATCGAACCATATCGGGGTGATAAGGTTTTAGCGATTGCGTGAATAAAAATAAATGTGTTTTTTCAATATTTCGGCAAAACGTACTAAATATGATTCACAAATGAATGCTTCTTCTTACGGTAACTTTACTGAGTTTTACTTAAATGAGCACATCTTACCACCGCAAATTAATTAATTTCACCTTTATTACCGTAAGTTGTATTTCTGAAGACACACATGTAAAGATGAGTAACTTAAATTGTAATTTAAATTCAGCATGTTTAACATTGCCATCACTTTCTTTTGACATTAATTTCACATGCAAAATTGCTTTTTATTCGCTGCTACTGCTCCCATATCGTGATAAGAAACCCTCAATAACTCAAAATCAAGTACAATAACGTCAGCCCAAATCTCGGAGGAAGTACATATTTGCATCTCAAAGAGTAAACTGGATTCACGATTCAAGCCACTACTTCCTACACACAAAAATCTGCATTCAATCAACAACTCAACAATATACATTCCTCAAGATCAGGCGAATTTTAGGGATGATTCAAAATATATTCTTTTGTAAAGGAAGTGAAATGAATACGTGCAGCTGATACATCACTGGCAACTGGCATTTTCAAACTACACTCTACCTGATTAAGGAAAACCAAATTTATAGCATATGTGAAATAATAAAGCCCATGATCACGATTGCTAACTACTTCTCCTGCAATTATTAAGTTGCTTACAAGTTTTCTTCATTCAGTATCATAAGCCAGATGCCAGAATAGCCAGCAAGTGTAGGAAGATCATCTTCTGTCTTCTGCACACAACAAAGTAGCAGTATGCAGTACCGAGTACCCACAGGTAGGGTCTGCTTATTGTTCACAATTATTAATTGCAATGGCCATATTTCATGACGGAGACTAGGTAAATTGCAATTTTTTAAACTACCTTGTTTGCCATTAGAATGGGGAATTAATGGGGGGAAATAATTATTCTAAATATCTTTTATCTATCCGTACTTGTCCTTATGAGCTTTTGAATTGAATGAAATTTGAGGTGAAATGAGTAATGAATCAACACGCAACTCTATAAAGAAGAATGATGAATATTTGTACAAAGTATAGCTAACCACAACTCTCGAATTAAAGAAAAATTAAACTATTGTAAACACATTCTTTAAGATTCATCACAGGGATGAATTCTCAAGAAAGTAAACCAACAAGGGAGTGAGCACAATGAGCTACTGAATTAAAGCACCCATGCCATGCCAAATCTTAATGTGTTTCATTACTGTCTAATTTATTAAATTACTTATAGCAGCTACATATCAATACAACCTAGAAAATTTAATCACATTATTATAAAGGATTAAAGGTTATAGGTAAAGATCGTTTTACTTTTACTCATTAATGATAATAATGATTATCTGAAGGTGGAAGTGATTTGTTAGGATATTCGATTTCTATCTTGGACATACACACATACCACTCCTTCAATTGTTGATTGACAATAAGATGTTTACATCCTTGGAGGTAGGGCACACTTTATAAATGTTGGACATGAGAAAGATGACAGAGAAAGTATTTACTATGCTAACCTGTTCAATTTGACAGCACAATCTGGTTAGCTGTGCCTTGCGGTACTTATTACATTTCGTTGCTAAAATAGCACGCACACGAAAGCCGACTTTTATGAGTTACTGAATACATTAACCAGTAAATATGCAGATAGCCTGTAACTTTTGCTCCTAATTGTATGCGTGGTCACAGCCTCAAACAAGTGTGAAGCGTTTTTACCCAAAAATAAGGCCTTTTGCAGAAAATACACAGAACAAAAATGGTTGTAAACTGAATTATTCAGTAACAATTTTCTTGTTTTATTACATACAAACAAACCCTCCGGTTAAATGACTGAAGAAGTTCATACATCCGTGCTGGCTTCTTGAGATATTAATTATAGATTTCCCCAAACTCTTTAATTTCCTGTGGAGGAACAAATATCTGTACGCTATCAAAAAAATAAAAATACCTTTACTCATAATTCTAGAGTACCTTTCCTTAATTCAATTACAAAGTAATTAAATAAACTCAAACTTTGAAACGTGTTCTACTTCCAACTTCTAGAAACCTGCCAAGGGGAATAATAAGGAGTGGAAGCATACGGAAAACAAAATGTTGACAGTTATCGAATCCTGAATTGTGCTTGGCCAACACTCAACACGACCAACACTACCGTTGTTTACAACAACAAGTCGAATCTGGCCAGGGTAATAATGTTAAAGCCAAAGAAATTTTCTTCTCACGTGTAAAGCTTCACCCGGAGATCAATTAGCAGTCCATTGTTTTTCCCTGGTTTGAAATCTAAATTGCCAGTCAGACAAATCACCTTTGTCCGACTCCACAGAACATTAATTCATCGGTAATTAGGGGGAAATGTTCTGAATATCAATTGAGCCCTAACTGGGAACAACCACACAAATCGCTCTAATTATATCGTTTCCACGCATTACCCTCATCCTGGTTTTGGATACCCTTTATATACCTCCTAATTAGGTGTGTATTTAAATACGTTTCTTGGGCTCTTGAATAACAACTAGCTTTAAATTAAAAGTGGAAAGTCTGTGTTCAAATCAAGTGAATTCTGAACTCCTGAATACCTATATACTGTGACGACATACACGCATTTTTACCGTTCCAAAACAACATCCAAAAGTAAATTAATGCAACGATGCAGTCTGCTAATTATATAATGCATTACCATATTATCAATGATCAAACGAAGAAGGAACTTGAAAATTCACACCTGAATAGAGCTAAATTGCACCCCAATCTTATACACACACACGAATGCAGGTGGAAAGTCAAGAAAAAACAATCTTGATATCGTCACGTACCACAGCAAATACTTATCACTCTTTTCCATGGTGGAACCAACCTGTTATCGAATCAACCATTTGTCTGATTTATGAGATCGGGTTGGCTTAGCTAACCTCCGTCAGTCTACCGAGTAATTCATCGTTTCGTATTCTGGGGATATCACCCCTTCTCAGTTACTTACTTCCACTCTCTGAACAATACATCTGAAAAATTCTATTTTGTGACTTGAACTACAACTTTTTACTCCTTCGATTGCTCTCGTTTCAGACAGTCAGAAGAGGAATTACAACTATAATGGAGGCTGTATATGACATCACTATTACTAGCTGCCTAATTTCTTACTGTATCAACTTCACTGCTCATCAGGTACACAATAAAAGTACAATTGAAAGGTGAAGAGAGTACAAACAAGGACATTTTCAGATACAAATTATCAATCAACAGCACTTTCTTACATTCTTACAGCTACTTAAAATTCATTGTACTATTCACGCCTAAAAATCAATAAAAAACTATGCAGTCATTGCAGTCTCGGTAAGGATATAACGTATAAGTCAAACTGGATATTTAACTTTGTTTTGTCATTATTGGTTATCCCCCATAAATCATCCTATTACTCTGCACTTAAGTTTCACATCCATTGTGTCGAGTTTGCTTGTCCAATTAATTCCTTATCTGGGTCTGCTTTATTCTTCTTTGCGACAAGCACAGTTCAGAGATGTCAAATGACACTCATTTGTCTGCAAGGGATCACTTGAATTGTTTAAAAGTAAAACATCTGGTTTTTCTGTTAAATTTAATGAAAGCGTTTTTCGCATCCTTCGTTTTCAAGCTTGGGATGACAAATAAATGAATTTCAGTGACACGTAAATGACACGGGTGATCACATAGAAGAGAACAAGGAAGCGAAAGAGACAGAGGAGCTTTATTAGATTCTTGAGATCAACACACTTGCTATCCTAGCTCCTACTCAGAATCAAATTGTCTAATGACATCAACCATGTAGAGTATTCCGAGTAAACTCGGGAAATTACATGATGATCGAGGGTGACTACAAAACATCTTACGATTTTACATGACTGTAAATCAGACTGTGAGTTTCAGTTCCTTCGTGAAGCACTACTTCCTGTCTGTCACTCAAAATAAACTTGTAAATACGTACCCACTCCATATTGTTGACTGCATTAATGTCGGCCTGTCAAGAGTTCAATTTTCTACGTAACTTACATGTATTTCTCCTACTTTCTCACATCCATCAAATCTCTGCCAGAAGTGAGTCACATCACAACTCAGGAATACGCTGCGTGCTAAATAAACCTCAGTCAGTGTGGATGGATTCAGTATTAAATAACATAGTCAGATACTTTATCGTTACAAAACAACTGCTTCAGCCGGATTTACATGTGTCACACATTAAGAAACGAAACTACTCAACTACATCACCACCCATTTTGCATCACTTAATGGTTAGACATATCAGACAGCAGAGTGCAGACACCTTACTAAAAATAAAACATAATAATCAGGACTATTTCGACTCTACAGACTGTATGGGTATAATTTATTTATAAGGTGACATTGTCGATTCATCTGCTCCTGACTGGCAGTCTCTGGAACAGGAGCACAACACGTAAGGCATGTTTAAATTAGTTTCTAATTATAGATCTTCTACACTCAATCACACCAAAAGATTGATGAAAGCTTGACAAAATTATAATGCTGCGCATGAATTGGACTCCTGTTTAACCATGCAACGCTGAATTTACTCTTGGAAATGAAATCTTCTGAATTCTCTACTTGCAAAGAAGAAGACTCTTCAAATGAGTCGCATAATTCTTTGGTGCTTGATGAAGCGAAAATATCACCATCCCGTGCAGTGCCACTATCAAAAGAAAACTATATTTTAGTCATCTCAATCATATCATATATTGCATCTGCATCCTTTACAACTCCTTTCATCCATGTCTTCTTTGATCCAGTGATATTACATCTTTCTCTGCAAAAAACGAAGACGCATAAGGCAACCCTCTAATAATAATCATCCTTGGTAAGCCAAGCTCGACAACGAGACCAATTTACTTCAAAACCTTGAGTCAAATTGCCTTATAAACATCACAAGGATATTCCATGCTAGCTATACAGTTGAAACAGATTCTGGACGACTTCACCTGTGTACGTACACTGTTCGCTTGGTACTTTTATAGTTCACAAGGAAGCAGGTATAAACTATCAGATTTTTTCCTGAAAAAATATTATTGTTCTACAGTAACAATTTTGCTCGAGTAATAATTTATTGTTGGCACGTTTAAATACCCAGCAAGACAACAGAAATACTGAACCCTTAAGCGCAGCTCTAAACGAAGGTGTATTTGAACAAGAGAAAGAGTAAGCAAGTATTTTATGGATTTATTAACTTCGTGTGAGTAACTTAAAATTGAAAAGGACATGTGAAGGACCACTCACGAATATCTTCCAGGAACCCTCAATGACATAAAAAGGCTCCCACTTTTTATTACACGTTCAAGTGGACGGATCGACACATCTGAAGTCTGAAGGAAAAGAAAAGGAATGGAGGATGCGATCTAATGTGCTACTTCACTATGCATCATTATTATTAGAATAAAATTTTCATCTCCAACTCAATACAAAGAATTGGTGTTTGTGATGGTACTAATCTTCATCTTATGCAAACCACGAGTTATAATAATGCTACAAGCTATATGCTATCTGATGTAAGACTGGTGGAAGTTGAAGATGATTCAACCCTTCCATTATCTTGTCTTTTCCATTCATCTGATTCTTGTGCTTTTTCAGTTAATCCGATATCATACCTCAAAAGATGAATCTACAGAACACAAATGATCAAAAAACCCACACCACACCATCATATGCACACACACAGACATACACACAATAATAATTCCAACTCTAAACCCATCATCCTGCCACCATGAGTGAATGATCTAAAACCTACACGAAGTATTTCTAGCTTAGTTAGTCTTTACACTTTGGAAAAAGCTATACATACATAATATGTACCACACAAATAAAACTTAAAACTCCTACTACACTCCATAAGCAAACCAACCAACATTTCACACATCAGATAACCACAACCGTAGTGCTACTGCCCAGTAGCGAGAAATCTTCATCTCTTTGAATTCAACTCTTTCAGCGAAACACACACAAGGATAAAAATATTATATTATTCAAGCTCTCTATACAAAAGCAGGTAGCTTTCATTTCTTTCATTGTACTATAACTTCATAAGCGCATTCAAATATTATTATACTCCGTCTACTCTCAGACACACACACACACACACACACACATGATGTGTATGCAGAAGTGCCTTTCTCCGGGTGGCTAATTACTCTCTTAATATCATAGGGTAAAATAACTTTCATACAATTACAGCTCGCCTTCAGATTCTTTTTCAAGCGTCTATTCAAACTAACTAACCACCTAGCCTTTTATAGCCACATTCACTTCCATGCTACAAAGCTGAAGCTACTCTAACTCTCATGGATTTATTAATAGGACATAAGAATACACGAAGAATACGTGTGCACTGAAGGTACTCCGAATTTCAGTTGAATATCCTTTTATAATTATGGTAATTAAAGGAACTGCAAGTCATCTTAACAAGTAATACAGCTCTTGTCATTACAATTATTTGCAAAGCTATGCCTCTATGGGATTTCAAGTGTTCGACAGGTACAATCTTTAATATGATCAACATCATCGTGGGAATGCGTGATTTTTTCATACTACTAATTGCTAAATTCAAGTAAAATCATTAACGAACTACTTTTCCACTGGTTTCTTAGGTTTAGTAATTACTATTCAGGTATAAGTGACTCAGAACTTTGTATTTCATTATTGTGCGATGATTATATGTTGCACTTTTTAAAAAGTTAACTATTTACGTCTGTTGTGTTATTTTGTAAAATTACATTCGTCTGATGCAATCTCAGGCTAATGTGAGGAGAGGTATATACTTTTATTATTTTTAAAACGAGAAGTAAGGTATGTCGATTTGCAATAAATAATGTATGAATAATATTATGTGGTCACTTGAAGTGATTAATGCTATGCACATTGTAGTGTCTTCAAAACACAGGAACATAAAAATATCTTTCA
>JAQGAD010002912.1:0-11775 GCA_034696625.1 Isotomurus palustris
GGGAAGGATGAAGAAAAGGCGACGATGGGTGCAAAATAACTTTGCAATGGTTATGATGATGATGATGATGATGATGAGTCTACACACAACACACACTCGCACTAACTAAACTTCTACTACTACTACACTACTTTAATCTTTAATACCAGACCATGTCGTCGGACCGACCCGCCGACCTAGGCTGCTGTTGAGCTGACTAATGACGAAATGACTAATATCTACACGAGAGTTACTTTTGCATATACGAGAATTATTAGCAGAAAAAAAGTTGCACTCAAAATAATGGAATGAATGAAGAGAGATAGAGAGGAGTCCCCTGTTTGAGTGAAGCTACAAGAAGAATGAATTCATCATGATAAACTATCCTTTTAATGATGAACTTGTAATCTTTCACGAACCAACATTAAAGTAGAGACTAGTGAGTGTGGTTCGGATTCGATTTACCAGCTATTCCATTCACTATGTACGCTTTGTCGACAGTAAGTAGGCAGTTTTCTAAGTTTTGTATAGTTAGTTGGGGTGTTAGTTATAGGCTTCTCTAAATATCTTCCTCCGAATGGACACACCACATAGGCACTCACACGCTTCACACACATTTCTACATGAACGTGGGTCGAGAGATGTGTCTTTATGGCGAGTTCTCTGTGTGCCAAAATGTGATGACATCATACGCATATAATATCATTCAGTACTCACAAGTCAGACACAAACTTCTGTTCCTCAGCATAAAAGATGATCATTTGTGGATGACTAACTGTCCACAGTCACACATGCTTTCAGACAGCCTATATTATTCCCTCTTTTGTGTTTCCATCCAATAAAAAAGAAACATTGGAACGATAAATAAGGTGCGGAATCGCTTTTTCATCTTCTCTCCTATGAATGATCAATGAACTAGATTCCGCTTTTTGCTCACATCTTCATCTTCATCGCCCCCAGATTCCCACGCGCTTCATGTGAAGAAGAACCAATGGAATGTGATAAGTTAGTGTTTAACCACGATTGTTTATTTTTAATTGCTTCTCAACTTTATCTCTTATAAACCCAGAGTCAGTGATCTTGACACTTAAAATAGAGCTCGTGTTATTACGTCTGAGATTTCATTATCACTTAGCACAGATAACTTAATCTCTAGCTGTAATACGATACGAATTTGATAATTACATAGTAAGAATTAAATTTTGCGTGACCTTTCTTTTCATCCTTCTTATCAAGAATCCACATTCCACACACATTAATCTCCATACACATGCATACAAACACATTTTTATTACACAGAACTTCTTCAGTTTTAAGTATGTGCAAATCTTTTCTAAAGAAACACGAAGATTTACACGAAACCCCCCAGTAAAATTAGAATATTCGTGATGATTTCTCATATCGTAACAAGAGGTACTTTTTCACCTAAAAAAATTCAGACCCGGCTCTTTCCAACATACTTTCATTCTTTCCCCATGATTCACTCTCTTTATCTGCACTTTAGTGTAGCCAATGCTTTTTTAAAGCAAAGTCTTCATACAAAGACCATCAACATCAACTCAAGTTACTCATTCATCCGCGATGGTTTAAGGTACCAAACACAACCACCAAAAACTATAAGACAATGCAAAGAATGCGACCTGAGTGTGCCTTTGAATTTGAATCCGTCTATATCTCTCTCTCTCTCTCTCACTCATTCTATTACCAATCTAATATAGTCTCATCAACGGAATTTCATGAGCACTACTCATACAACTCAATAACAACTAAGTCACTACTACTACCCATCACTCTATCCTGTATACCTCTGCAGAATAAATCATCAGATTAAAATTACATGAAACGTGATCTTGTTAAAAAATCCCCCTTGATTTGAATGACACAGTGGACAAAAATTTCTCATTCTTCTACTACCGCAAAGTCACACTCATCCACATTTGGCTTTGGCAACAAGAATTAATAAAAGCTTTTCTTCCGAATCGACGAGATAAGCGCAGACTCATTCATTACTCACAGAGCTTAGCAGAGCTCCTTAGGACTTTATCTCGGAGGAAGCAGTAACATGAGAGAGCTCCATCCGATATGAATACACACGTCTCGTTAGTTCAATAAGGGAGAAATAGCAAACACCTCGAAAACATAACCATAAATGATGATCATTAGAAAAGACTGTGTGTGTATGTGAGTAAGGTACTTTCATTCAGTGAGCTTCTTCCTCTCTCTCATTCATAAATTGAGGAGGTGAGTACTTTGTATCATACTACGACGCGTAATAAGTATACTCGGTAAACTACACACTCACACACACACACAACATACACAATCCGACTAAAAGGAGTTCGTCATTCTCAATTCGTCACTCCTATTTCCTGTCAATTTTTTTCCAAACCTTTTGTACCACTGATAACATTTAAAATAAAATGAGGCAGACTACCAAAACCAAATCCCAATGGGAGGAATGCAAAATGATCATCTCATAAGTCTGCCGCTAATGTTTTTCCTTCTCTCAAACTCTCGTCGCCTGAGTTTTGGTCCTAACTGAAGAAGCCAAATGCTCGTCATCAGTATCACATTTAGAATAAGAACGAGTTTCACGAGCAATCTGAGCAATCTTATGTAGATATACGTATGTGTGTGTATGTATAATATGGTTTTAAATACTGCACGACTAAAAGTGTTTCTTTTTGATTGAACCCTACTCATCAGGAAAGAGAATAAGAACACATAAAGTCGAGCTCAAACACAAACTTGCATTTGATGTTTGATGAGAACTCAACATTCAACTTTGACTCTCTCATTCTCATGTGAAGAATGTGAAGCAACAAGTTCTAAAAAAGATGAATGAAATCTTTACACTGACTGAGTTACACTCTCACACACACATGCTTTTTTAAAACTGCGAAGACGCCGGAATGAATGAATGAATCATCGTCGTCTTGTGTGCAAATATCCATACACACACATATACACACGGCATTGTGCATGCAAGCATGTGCCTGCAAAATATTTTAAGTGTGCTACTACCATTATACCTCTACGTTTACTAACAGTTGATCTCTGAACAGAAAGAACTACACATACATTGTACATTGGTGATTAAACTTTCAAGTGGAAGGAATGTTTGGGAAGATGAGAACACTCTGAGGGATCTAAAAGCATGTCATGTTCGTTTAAAATGCTAATAAGTCATCTACAATACTTTGTCTCAATTCACAGAATTTTGAATGTGAGTTCGACATTCCTCACGTCTTCTGTAAATATGAAATGAGCACTTTATATGACTGCAAATCCGACAGTTTAACTTTTGGACTTGCCTTGTCAATCCTCATAACAAAACACTTGAACGCAGACTGGAATGCATTCTACCATTTAGCAACCAATTTAACTGCCCTCGAGAGTATCATACACACAATGATACAACATTAACATACCTATGGACGTGGACTTAATGAAAGGGCAAAAACTGCCTAGGAATGCAGGTGATATAATGTTTACTTTAACTGTTGTATGATCATCGCTTTTACCATCACCTAATGATCCCTTATCTCCACTTTGCCAACATTGTAATATTAATAATTCCATCGTTTTGTTTTTCCTACAGCCACTTGTTCAACAGACGATTTAATAATTCGACGCTCTTCATAAATGATTCAATTCTTCGGCCAATCTACTGCTAATCGATACGTGCAGCAGAATAAAAAGCCTTCAACCTTATTCATCATCACTTTTTGTCTGCTCACTAAAAACTTTTATCCCTCTAACTCATTCTCGTAGGCTCATCCGGAATTTCCGGATGCCAGGTCTAAATATAAAAGTGCAGGAAACCCGATGCAGACACGTGAGATGCCAATGTCGTCATTGCTTTTGAGTAAATCATTGAGCCTCCACACAAAACCATTATTGGCCATGTCAAATATGTAACAGACAATGATATTGTGGCATCAACAGAACACTCGAAATTCTGGAATCATATAAATATGGTTTTTCCTGCGCTTCGCAAACATCAATTCAAAGTCTCAAGCCCGAACTCTGTGGAGGTTTGTTTCACTTTTATATATTCCTCCTAAACCAGAAACTCCACGAGCGTCATGGTACAATTGTTGAAGAAACTGCGTGTGCAAAGTATAATGAAGAAATGCCCAATGAATAAATTGATGCATATGTAATTACGAGAGCCCATGAAAATCAACGAGGTTGCTTGTTCTGACGCCTCATTTTTTCTCACCACTAAATGATCAGAATAATTTCTAAAAAAATGATCGAATGAGTCAGATAAGTGGCTATCCAATGTGCTTTGATTAATTAGATAGATCACTGGAACTATGAAACAGTGCTTCTGGCTCTATTGGCTCCGAAGATCTTTCCCAACTGACTTGATAATACCTCCCTCATCGATTCCAATGAGAGTTTACTACCCTCTCTCTCAGCAGCCCAATTAAAACTGGACCTATTTATTATTACACGCTACCCGAGCTATTGCTCAACTTCCTCCAGGAATTCTTGCCCAATCACCTTCTGTCTCCACTCTACACAAAAGGGTTGAATTGTTGAATAGATAATAAATAAATTCGAAATATATATTGCAAAACTGCACCACACTTCCGCTCGTCCTAATCAACTCTTGGCTACATCAATTTACACTAAATTTACGAATAAGCGAAAAAAAATCAACCGGGGATGCAAACTTGAACCGCACATCCAGCCATCTCGTCAATTATCAAGTCGAAGTAATGAAAATTCCTACCTCTTAAATTATCTTCTATACATTCACTCGGTTTTATTGCAGTCTGGTCTTTAGCATCATTAAAATTATCAACATGAGCAGTCTCCCTCATTAAATTAGGTGTTTCCTAGAAAGCCCATTTGAAACTTTCAACCCTTCACAACATTCCCCCAAAATGCTTTTATATTCCTCAATGCATATCCCATCTGCTCCACATTCTTTGGGAAGTTAGGAAATGAAATACAAAAACTCCTGGCGTCTATAGAAGAAATTGGAACCTTTCCTCGAATCAACTTTTGTGGAGTTTATCCCTTCTCAAATTCTAATTACACCGCAAATTGCAAAAGTATTTTCTGCTTGTGGGCTAAATTACAGATTAAAACAGGCACATTTCTCTCTTAAAAGCTTAACCGTTACGGAGAGATACTTTTGAGTTCACAGCGGCTTGCATTTTGCAAGGAAATGAACCATTCATCACGAACGAAGAGTATAAAATTGAGAGACTGCCCCTAAATTGCACTGTATGCACTTTAGGTCAATTGCAATTAGAGACAGCAATTTCCTTCACAGCATAAAATTGGGTTTCATGTGTTTTAGGAAAGATGTGCGAGGGCGAAGGAAATAAATATGGTACCAGCCACGGGAGAGAGGTGATTGTCAATTCCTGTAACAAAGGATGCTGGAAATAAGTGGCACCACAAGGAGTAATTTGCCATGTCTTTCGCAAGCCATATGGACTGCATAAATATGACTCTAAAGGGTGTCCAGAGATACTCTCTGACCTTAAACAAATGATGCACCACCATCAGGTTTCATAGACGTACACAAGTGTACAACTGTCTGTTATTTGATGATTACTTTCTTCCAGAAAAAGCTCTCTCTCTCTCGCTCTTTCATGTTCTCCGATGCAATTACTTCTTCTTTACACATCTCCATATATTTGTATGTACGTAAACTCCCGAGTACCAGATGCCTTTATTGTAATTTTTGCATAAAACTTCCAAAATGTATCATTAAATCAAATAATCAGCACGCAATCAAGAGCAAACTAGTCTTTCTTGCTATTGTAGTACCTCAAAGAGAGCACACACACACACTTTGACCGTTACACTATAAAATAAGTAAGCGCACAATGCGACAGTGTTTTATTCTTTCATGATAATCGTTGAAGCATTTATCACCAGGAAGGAGATGCATTTTCTGGTAGAAAAAGCCTGTAAAAAAGTGTGCAGCAGATGAGTACGTATAGACAAAGGCACTAAACTCTATAACACAGTCAGAATTTACATAAGACAGATTCGTTTTTACTCGCACTCTCTGCGCTCTGTGCTGCTACAAATTCATTTCTTCCTCGAGAACAGTCTCTTCTTCATTCCTTCTTCGATAGAAGATGAGAGTAGAGGAGTCTTTTTGCCAAGAACAAAACGAGCCCATGCATATGCCATCTGAACTCTGGAATTGCATGCAGAAGGCAAGAGAATCGCAAAACCCCAGTGGAATTTTCTGCATAAATAGCCTTTCCCAATGCCTTCCTTCTTCATCTCACTTTCAATTGAACTTTCATGTAATTGCATACAAGGCTACATACAAAGGTGCATTTTTTATTCCACTAGAAATCAAGCAATTGCATCGTTTTCGTAGAAAAATACCAACTGCCAAATTCCTAAAAGCATTTTTTATTATTTCAGTCAGGTAGTTTTTTTTTCTTCAAAAGGCATATTTTTCGTGAGTACACTGCGCTTGCTTAATAAAACTTATATTTTCTTAAAAGTCAAGCAATTTTAGGTTAACTTCTAAGCATTTCAACGGACATTTACACAGATGATAAAGATTCACACACGCAGCAATGCTACATATATTATATTCTTTCAAGATGCAAGAGTGCAGTAAATGCACCGCACGATGTGATTCACGACGAGAAGCATTACAGACAATTTGGCACAGAAAAATTGGAGAAGATTGTCTTAGAGGATGAAGCGGTTGAGTAATAATTACAAACGAGATGTATGAAAAGGTAAAATGCAGTGATACATAACTAACTTCTCTTGCCTTCATTCTGTCTAGACTTTTAGTACCAAGTCCTTGTAGACTCGCCTTGTAAAATGAGTGAAACATAAATTGCATCGACATTGCATACCTTTCTGTGCAATCATGATCACATTGCGAATTTCAAAGCGTCTCTACACACACCAACACAAGAGAAGGCAAGAAGACGGATGGTGTGCAACGCGAGACTTATTTAAGTACCGACAATGCTTAAAAATTATGTTCAGCTGTTGAGGGCTAAGCTGACTGAAACTTTACAAATTGCAAGTTTATTCCCCCCTCACTCTCATCGATATTGCTAAAGTCTCCATAAGCGATTATTTGTTCCCTCAGTTTATACTCGTCAACCATTCAAATCCACACATTATATTACTGCCGCAGACATGTAGACATATTTCCCAAGGAGATTTCTGCAAGGATAACCAAATGCAAATGTACATTTGCACATATTTTTACCTAGACTCTCCTTTCTTCTAGAAGTCACTTGGATTATTAATCTGTCAAAAAGATTCCATGAGTTGCATTTCTTTCTTTTACACACACACACTGTACTAATTAAGCCGAAGCTAGTCAGTCGTACTAGGATACGAACTTATCTAACAAACATATTGGTCGTATGCGTGTGTATAGGACAGTGCTCGACAATTCGATAGTAAATCAGCATATAAAATATAACTTCGGTTCATGAACACGCTTAGAATTAGCTTCGTGGAAGCTCACCGAATAAAACAATGAGTTTGAATGGATTTCATATAAAACAAAGCTGGCCACAAAAACTGGGGCTCGTTGCAGTAGGTATAAATGCATATAAATCGCACATATACGTGTAGTACGTGTGTGTGGATGTTAATGAAAGATTTTTGAAACCATTAACCGACCGAGTTCAGCTATTCGCTTCGCTTCCCTGAGCACTGAAAAGGTGCAAATCTAGAGTCCAGACTGTTTTTTGTTACATCCGCCCTAAGCTATAAAAATCACATACTGTATTTCTATCATACTTTTACCCTTAACGCTTCAAGACGGTAGGAAGGAATATAACAGTCGCTTCGTTTCGAAAAAAATACTAGCATATACCGATAGCACACAGTAGTATCGCTAGACCTAGACAGTATGTGTATAGGTAGGCAGAAAAAGATCTTTTCACAAGAAAAAGACACAAATGATTGCAACACTATTCTTCAACTTCTGTATCCAATAGTATGGTTTATGATTTTTACTTCCCAGGAAAGGGTAGAGTGCAACGAATCTCATTTTTTGAATCATCATCCATCACCATCTCGCTCATCAACCCTTAATGTTTTTAATCGCCAACTTCTGGATCCTTTTAAATGATATGCACCAATAATTGACGACTTGCTTATCAACCTTTAAAGATATCAAAATGATGTAGCGTGCCGAGAGAGTTCTTAAAAATCTTATCCAATTCATTCAGAAGATTCTAAACATTATTTTTTCCTAGTTTCCCAATGTAGTTTGTTGTTATTTTAGTATCTTACTCGGAGTGTATTTAACCACGTACATCCTTATTAATCGCATTATCACCGTTTTTAAGTCCCAATTATGAAGATTTCTTGAGCTGAGAGCAAATTACTCTTAAACTGACAACGTATGAGAAAATATACACACATTACGAAGGGAGGAAATAAGCTAGACATTCTAAAACTGCAATCTTGGTAGATGAAGGAATATAAACTATCAATTAACAGAGAAAACAGATATATGAAGATTAGATTACAATTTTGTGGTAGAAAATTTCCTAATCTGAGACGAACTGGTTGACTAATAACGATTACGCTGCATTACTCCTGTGTGGTTTGGTTGCACATGGGAGAAGAGACTTACTTCTTAAGGGTATCTTATACAATACGCGATAATGTCATTGTACACGATCTCACTGTATGTAAAGATTTGTGCAAAAAATATACCTCAACTTAGGTGGTCGTTATCTTATAAATCAATGGCTAAAAGTGCCACCACAGTACAAAAATCCATCCAGACTTCTAGACTGTATCATCATCATCATCACTGCTTTCAAAGTAACAGTGAACAGGTCATGCTGTCTGCTACTCAATCATGCAGAACTTTAACAAGGATGAATTCACAAATAACAATAATACGAACAAAAGAAATGATCTCTATATAATTTTAAACACAGTCTCTCGCTGAACATCCTAATTTTATGTTTTCCAAATTTTTACTCAATAAATTCGGTAATCACGATTCTCACTATTTCTTAGAACTCTACTTTTAATTGACTGCTCTGCTTACAAAAGGTTGTTTAAACTTGTAAAGTCTAAGTTACAGGGTTTTTTGCGAATATTGAATTTCGTACTTAAGTCAATTTTATGCCCACTGTTCTTAGGCTTTCATACATCGCATCCCTCACATCCGGACAGCAATAATTTTCCGTTCATTTCTAACTCGGTGCCACTTTATTCTTGTCAAAAGTACCCTTAACTTTGGAATTTCAATGAGACTCCACAACTTCGAGATGTTTTGAGATAATCCTACATGATTTTCTGAGAATAAACCCTTTTTAAAAGTTGGCTATTTTACTTCATGAATACAACCATTCTGGTGCTCACAGGAGTCTTCACTTTTTTTTACAAAAGATCCACCCACATTCAACATTGCCTTTTTGCATTCCATTCTTCCTACATTCCACTACATGCAACAAATCCGACATAAGAGTTTGCTGACACATACGAACGAATGGAATTCTTCGATAAACTCTCCTAGTGTAATAACAGCCTTACGTGTGAAAGCCTACACTTTGTTGCATTTTTCTTGACTAGTTAATTATTTACTTAAACGTATACATATATATATTAAGGAAAAATTAAGAAAACCTCTGTCCCTACTTGAACATCTTGACCTTTCAGCAGCAAACATACATCCAACATCCTTATGTCAAACTGAAGATGACCCACACGTTAAAAATTATCTTTAGCACGAACTCACCTCACACACAAAAGGCAAAATTACAAAACTACATACGCAGGCTAGAGAGGATCTAGAGGTACATCCCTTTCTGAACAACAATACGTTGTCTTTGACAATTTAATGGTCACATAAAGCGAAAAGTGATTCACAAAAGAATCTTTGGCTGTCCAGGTGCTCTTGCTGTGTGCTTTCCTGAAACGGTTTACAGCAATTAAGCAGCAAGGGACGAGCATCAGCTAGATCATAAAAGAGTCAACTTCAACTCCCAGACTTAGGGGAATTTGTGCAAATCCTTGCAAAACTAACGGCTACGAATTACATTCATGAACATACAAACAACAACACAGAACCCTGATAATATGAAGCATTCACAAAAGTTTATCCGTTGCTCAAAAGTTCTTCTCCATGAATGAATCTCTTTCGACAACTCTAAGCAATTGTACTAAACCTTGTGGCTCCCCAGTTTTCGCAAAAGACGCAGATGTTCCATGTTCCTGAACATTTCCCCATAGCACCTTTTCTTCAACAACATAAGTACACACACATCATCTTCATGAAAGTTCCTATTCCTCCATGCATTCCGCATTTTATCCCATTGTTGAAACCTATTCTTGTTCTCAAATGCTTTTTACTTTCATCAGGATATTCGCAAAATGCAATGGCGTGTGAATAACTAAATTCACAGAGATGATCCTTTTTATGTTTTTTCTTCCAAAGAACCAGAAATATAATAGCTACTGCTTATTCTATCCTACACTCGAAAAACAAGCCATCCATACCCCGCCAGATGTTGGGATCTTTCGATCATTCGAACTACCCTGATGAGTTGTACGTTGAGTTGCAATACTTGCAATGCACTTTTTGAGAGAAATGTACGGTCATCATCTCATCATATAGAAAAAAGGGACATAATAAAAGTTCCTGTGGTACTCACCTGCAGTCCTCCGACTCGTTGGCCGTTCATCTCCACTATCTCCGTCCGACATTTTAATGAATGAACCGCGACTAATTACAAGTTAATCTGTGTGTAAATCACTGCAGAAAGTTCCTCTTGACGATGATCGAACACTCGAGCTCCGAAAGGGCTTGAAGCCTTGCGAAGTATATAAACAGGTACTTATGTGATGAGAAGACTTCTTCACGACGATAAAATTAGCAAACGCTTCCTTCTGAAATGCATCACAGGATAATTCAACTACACCAGCAGTTCGCACCAATGCAAAGATGAGCACCACCGCACCTTCTTCTTCTTCGCAGGAAGTTCGGGAAAAGCTGTGCTTCCAACTTTCCCCGTGGATTCTAAGGTAACAATTAAACGCCCGTTGTGGGGGACAAATCTCTCTCTCATGCAATCACGACGACGAGATACACAATCCGCGAGTTATTCACATCTTCATAATTTCATTCCACACTGCTGTGCTTCATAAATCCCAGTGCTCCAACTCTCTCTGCAGTCGATGAGATGCAATCGTCGCGTAGTTATAGGCAATGATGATGATGGAAGTAGGTCAGAGTGTGCATGAGACAACTTAGTGTGATGGGTCAGTCGCTCGTGCTGTAGCACATACAGCTTCCTTCAAAATTTGCTACTGGAGATGTACACTTTTCCAAAGACTCCTTCCTTTTCCAGAATAAAGGCATTCTCATTTACGCCCCACCAGTTTTACTCCCTTGTCCTGTAATAAGAAACAAAATTAATATTAGTACCAGACTATTACAGCACATGTCACGAAGAAAGTCTGAAAGTCGCAATATCTAACGAAGCTACGCCAATCACATTAAATACTCTCCCTTCCACTTATTAACACACTCCCACACCTTGCTTCGCACTTAATTCGGAGCAATTAATGTGTCTTCATACAAATACAAGAAGACCACCTCAAAGACACTGCAGAATTCTTGGGGAGTCACAACCAATAATCGCTTAAAAGAGAAAGGGACAGTCAAAAGGAGAGCTTATTTGCAACTTTTTACAAAAATATCGAATAAACTAATGCTACTTAACTTTCAACTAACAAACACAGTACAGACTTATCAACCAGCTTCCAATATAACTAAATAACTCTGTTAAATTCACTTATATT
>JAQGAD010002913.1:0-11771 GCA_034696625.1 Isotomurus palustris
TGAGTTAAGAAGTGGTGCCTCCAGATTCCTTCTCTCTCCTATCTAAATCAACTGTTTGTTTTCGTACTGAGCTTCCTTCCCGGAGTGATTATTATCTTATTCTAAAGCTATAATTAATTATTATTGTGCTATAGTTTATGTCTGAAAGTAGATTAGAGCAGGAGAGAGAGAAGTGAGAGAGAGAGGGTTTTCACATAAATCTTGTAGTAAGTCAGGCGAAGCCTGTCTTGCGAATTTCCTGTCTCCTTCCCATACTTGGGTGGTTAATTTTCTGTATCCTTTGAATATTACTACCTTCGACATTCGATTGAACCTTCGGAATTCCTCTTCTTCCTTCACACATTCACTTAAGTTTTGCTGAGTGTGTGGAGATAGTCCGTGATTTTCTTTGTGAAAGCCGTATATTACAAAGAATTTCTGATACAACACGAATTCGAAGCGATTGAATAAACTTCTTTATCTCTATGAGAGTTAGGAATGATTAAATCGTGACGCAGTTTATAATGTAATGAGATTCCTGAGGCGATTTCTCTAAAGCGATGAGTATAATGTATTATGTATGATTATGTCGATTACTTTGACGCTTTTTTCAAAAGATGATTTATCTTTTTCCAATAGGTACGCTGGAAACTGAACGGGAGGTTTCTGCATCCTGCTAATGAGTCAGACATTCGAATACAAGGCTCTTTTCTGGTTGTCAAAGTTAGCCAGAATAGAGAAAGGTTCATGCAGCAAGTGGGTGATTATCAGGTATGACTATCAAACATTCTTTTGAGTATTTTTAAATAGCAACTTCTTTCTTCATTGTGAATGTCAGAAAGTCAAGATGATCATCATTTGATTGAGATTGTTCTCTGTTTTTGTTCGTTAGTTTGAGACTTGCGTTCTTCTGTGTTTTGCACTTCTTATTTTATTTGCGTGTACTTTGTCACGGATTGTATTGATGCTTTTGGAACGATGATTTCTTACGTTGTTTGTTTGCTTTGTAGTGTGTTGTAGAATTCGGAGCTGAAGCGTTGACATCGCTGCCTGCTCAATTAACTATTGCTCAACTAGACCAGTTCCAGCCACACAGTAACAAAACGTTAGAAGTAGCAGAAGGAAATACTGTAGCCATAACCTGTGATGCTCCTTACAGCAATCCTTCTCCTGTGATCCAGTTTTACAAAGATGGAAGGCCATTAGAGGCTGAAACAAGTATGAATCACCATCTGCTATGTTGTTTAGAAAATTACTGACTAGTCGTGCAATACGTAAATTACGTATTTATTGTATTATAGGCACCAGTTTGGTGACTGAATCCGGAGTGCTTCATTTGTACAATGTCTCCACTGCGGATTCTGGAGACTACTTATGCACCGCTTCAAATCATATTACAACTGAAACTTACCTTGCCACTAGCTTAACCAGACTCACTATTCACCCAAGAATCATGTTCTCCAGGAAAGCCCCGGAGTTCCTTGTCAAGCCCAAACCTTACTTTGTAGTCCCAAAAGGTTGTCATTCATTATTCATTGTGGCGATCAAGAATGACGATTGTTTAGAATAATGCTATTTCGTGGTTTGCAGATGGAAACGTGACTCTTGAATGTGTGGCCATTGGGAATCCTCCTCCGTTCGTTACATGGAGAAAACTCAGGTCATCTTCGATGACAAACTCACGTACAAGTCATGGATCGCTGAATCTGTACAATGTGGATTTTGCTCAAGAAGGCGAGTACATCTGCGAAGCGTATAACGGTGTGGGAGATGCTTTAACAACGTTATCCACGGTGGTCCTAAACAGTAAGTCGCTGAAATCGACTGTTTCAGATGAATTGATCCTGAAAATACATGTCCTAATTAATTTAAATTTCTTAAGGCATGCCAAATATTACTAAAGATCCTACTAGTCTGATAGTTGAGGAAGGAATTGATGCCACAATAGACTGTGCTGCAGAGGGCTTACCTAAGCCTCGAGTCTACTGGGTTTTTAACGGCAAAAATGTGAACAATGATGGAAATATACAAATCACTGGTAAGTTTTTCATTAAAAAACAAACATAAGGTAGCCTTACTGCGTATTCAACTGTTATTTTTAAATGTGTAGACTCTGGCTTGAAAATAAATCAAGTGGAGAAGAAACATGCAGGACTTTTCCAGTGCTTTGCAACTAATCCTATGGGCACTGTCACGCGTCCAGCTGAGTTAAAAGTTTTGCCAAAGCAGAAAACAGCAATGGCAAGTGATAGAGCAATTGTGAAACCTCCTCGTACAAGTATCCCCCCATCAACAATTCCAATAGAAGAAGATGAACACGTTTCCAATCACCACAAAATCAACAAGTTTCATGGGAGAAAGCATAAAAAGAGAAAGCATAAAGGACAAGGTATGATTCAAATTAGCGTATAAATAAATTGCATTCGTAGTAGGTTTCTAATATTTTATGTCACTGTTCGTAGAAATGACACCACCTTCTAAACCAGTGATGAACAGAATCTCCGACGATTCAGTCATGGTGCGGTGGACGGTACCCCCTAACAGCGGCTATCCGATTCAATTCTTTAAAGTTCAGTACAAAGAATTAAGTAAAAGGAATTCTCGGTGGATGACAATCGATGACGACATCCCTCCTCACATTCACAGCTACGAAGTTCGCGACTTAAAAGTTGGGCATGCTTATAGGTATTTGTACTAAACGTTTATGTCAAACAGTTTCTCCAAAATGTCTTCCTAAAATATTCAGTGACTCATCTGCTAATATTTCAGATTTAGGATCGCTGCTGTATACTCAAACAACGATAATAAAGTTGGCCCCAACTCGGAAAAGTTTGTTTTGCAGAAAGATACCACTATGAGACGACCTATGCATATTCCAGTAATAACCAACGCCTTACCGTTCAACAATTCTGCTATTCTTTTGAAATGGAAGGTATTGTCAAGTGTAAATGAATCGTCAGATGGAGGGAAGGGAATGTGTGTAATAATATGCATATTTTAATGTGTAGCACATGAAGCAAGAGGCAGGAGGTCTGGAAGGATATTTCATTTACTACAGAGAGAGTACAAGTGCTTCAGAATTTTCCAAAGTTACTGTAATGGGCGGAGATACAGAATCGCATTATATCTCGTTCCTTAAGCCTGGAACTGCGTATGATATGAAAATTCAATCTTTCAACAAAGCTGGAGCCTCAGGATTCAGCTCTATCATTGCTGCGAAAACGATGGGTAAGATTCGCACTCATTACAAATGTTCAATTGTGTTGGTATGACTTGGATAAACTTGGAAGTGCTGACTTAATTAATTATTCGTGCTTGACAGGAGTTGCCTCAACCGAGAAGCCAGATACTGATTACGGAAAGAAAGAAACCGAATTAGTGATACCCGACGATGAACCACCTCCAAACAACGATCGACTGTATTTACTGTTAGGATGTTTATTCGTTGGGTTCTGGATTTTGCTATGCATTGCCTGTGCCTTTTGCTACAAGTGTAAACAAAGAAGGGCCGAAGAAGACGCGAAGTATTCATGTGATATGGGAGTGGACAATGACTCGAAGGGTCTTGCCAACGGCCACGCTCATCTAAACGGGCATAGTCATAGCCTTAATGGGTATATTCCCACAATTACATCTCACTTGGATGAAAAGGTAAGTAGAGAATAAATGAGTTCAAACTTAATACCAGAATCAGTTGAATGCAGTTTCTAACAAGATCGTTACATTACAGGAAACTTCATTTGTCGAGAGGTACAACAATAATCGACCAATTAGTCCGTCGCAGTTGAACTCTTCAAACTGTGACTTATCGTCTTTTAAAACCGCAACGCTAGAAAAAGGCGTAGTCGAAACAGAAATGAAAATTTTGACAAAAATCAAGCGTGAAACGAACTTGGAGACTAGAAACAATAGCCTGCCAAAGAAAAAGCACTCGCACAACCAGTTGAACGGGAATGGGAGCTTGAAAAGAGTTCCATATATGTCGTGTAGTAGCGAAGATCTTGATGGAGATAACGAAGACACAAGAGGAAGTAGAATATTTCCCAAGGAACATTATAAAGTGAGTCGCAAGCACAGCCGAAAAAGGAGTAGCATGCACGAATAGTTTTGATGAATCGAAATTCTTCTGGCCTCGAGCTAAACTTTAAAATGTGCCTTGTCGCTCCAATTGTGATATTAGTGCGTAAGATGTTTTTTATATGTTCGCATTTGTTAATCTTCGTTTGTTGACTCGTTCTAAATTAAAAATAAGTATTTTTGAGGACTGATGATAAATCAATACAACGCGCACAATTTTATGTACATCATTATTTCTAGTAGTACGCTTCAACCTGCTATTGTATTAGGTTATCTTGGTTGTGCAGGAGAAACTTAATAATTTATTTAACTGACAACTCAACTGTTGAATTGATTTATAACCTGTGGTTTGTGAGAAAATACTGGAAATGTAAATCATCAACTATTTCTTATTTAATCGAAACCGCATGGAAGGTGCATTTGAATAAAACTGAATAACTGAAACCGGTATTATACGTAGTAGTATTTATCCTTTGTCTATCCTACTTATGGATATGGTTCATTTGAAAATAATTCCAGATTCCAGTACACATGTATTGTTCCGTCCTAAACTACGAAAGAATAGGATGTAGATAAATTACCTCGTAGTATTTATACCCTTTGTATGGCTCTATAAAATAAAGAGAGAGAGTCCCTACCTGAAATGTTTGTGTTTACTCGGCTTCTTGCACGAAAATCTTCGCAATTAACAAACCTATAGCAACTTTTAACCAAACTTGAAACCGACTACCCCACAGTGGAAAGCGTGCCGGGTCCAGAGACACTCACCAATTACGCTGACCTGTCTACAATCAAGTTAGTATTCAACAAACTACTACTTAGCGTTAATCTATGATGGATATTAGAAAGGAATCGAAAGCTAACTCGATGAGTAAAAGAACAAGTAAAGGTCCTGGACATGCCCCGAGTCTTGGTCCGAAACTCAGCACAGTTGAAGTAGGTACCAAAAAGCACTCTGAGGTTCGTAGAGAATCTCATAGACACTCCCACAAGGATCACCACGGATTTCATGAGCCAGACTATCACGATGATGCACACAGACTTAGTTTCGAATCTCACTTAATGCACGACTCCAGCTCCCCACTGGGAGACGAATCGACGATTCAGCCGGACCTTTCTACGCTCAAGTCCATAAATATAGATAACCTTCGTCATGACCTGAGACCAAGGGAGTCTGACGTCCTGTTTCTCAAGAGACGCATTCTTTACCCCGGTATATTCGACCAGGAATCCGATTCGGAAGTTGATGACGATGATTCTAAAAGGAAGAAAGTACGCACACTCAGAACAACTTGTAAAGTTGACAGGTATTCACTTAAAGCCGCAGTTACTTGATTTGTATTATTTGATAATGACTTGACTATGAAAATTGAAAGCACACTATTTATGACTTCCTGCAAGGATTTCTCCGTTTGTGGTGAAAGAAGGTGTGAAAGTAGAGCGAGCACGGGAAGCGCACATCCGAGCTAAGCTGCTCGATCCGAATCCAGACTTGATTTCATGTGGAACCTCAACCCAGTCGAGAAATAGCTCAGCTGTGTCAACGCTAAATTCAAGGTCAGGTACTTTCGGGGGTAGAAAGGCAAGTGGTCAGGAATCGATACGAGGTGACAGAAGTCACACGAGCGTCGGCAGAACAAAACCATACGAACCACCCAAAATAACGCGAATAGGGAAACCCCAAAATGACAACATTTGTGTGGATAAAGATATCCGTCACTCTAGAGTTCCTCATCCGAAGATGTCATCGTCCATCCTCAGAGTAATACAGAACTCTTCTTTAAAGTTGTCTTAGCTGGGCACAAAATTTGTTTTTTTTGTCTCTTCTTCAGAAAAAGGAGTCGAAAATTGTTGGAACTGACGTTGACAGCAACGCTGACTTAGCTATTCACGAATCTGTCTTGTCTCTCAATGAAGTCCTTTGCAGTAACTTTTCTACATCTGACCTTTTACATTACAATTCAACATGTATGCAAATAAATAAAATATTTCAGTGCTGGAGGAGCGTTCCAAGAAGCCTCCAACTTTGAAGGAGCGATACATTGGTCACAAACGTGTTCCAGGACATCCTTCCTGCCTCGACAAGTCCAAAGGGTATCCTGAGTGCATGCCTCCTGGAGAAATCGTGAGAAATGCGGTGGACACGTGGAAGTTGTGGGGGATTCCAGAGAACGTTCCACTGACGAGGGAACAGCTGGCTCGTGTCATGAAGAAGATGGAAAACCACCCTAACAATGATTACGTGTGTCTAGTCTACGCTCTGCCTTTCAGTTATCCGGACTTCGACCCTTACGACTTCAAGTACTCCAACGAAAAACACTCAAAATTCCAATTCATCTTCCTCAGTAATCATTGTCCATTTTATGCTTCATTAGAATTGTGAAGTACAATCACGTTGGGGGACGTATCCACTACACGATGAGTAGATACGGAGCATTGTTCATCAGTCACGGGATGGTCGAATACACTTCAATGCTTGAATTTCAATCGCAAAATCGAATCTACGATAAACTGAAAAGCGTAAGGTGGTCGAAATCAACACAACGCAATCGAAATTTCTCACTTTAAATCAAGACAAAATCTACCTCACTGAAACTCCTACAGATCCCTTTCTTCGCCACGTATCGTGCTTGGAAAGCTTTTAACATCTGGCATTCTCGCGTTCGACGTCAAAAGATGGCCCTCAAACGAAACTCCCTTGTTGACAAACTGTTCACTTCCAAACGACCTTTGCGTCTGATGGTCCTCGAGCTTTGTAAAATCATTGAGAAAGTTTCCAAACTGACACTACTCCGAATGAAACCTGGTGAGACGTACGGACTGGTGGACTTCACAGAGCTTCAAATGGACTACCTTCAAGTGATCACGAAGCGTTTGCGCGCACTGGAAAATGTGGTTATTGAAATGACAGCTGCGGCCTGTCGTGCAACGCTTAACGAAGAAGGTTTCTCTCCTGACAAGTACGACGAGGAGATGGAATTCTACCTCGCGAAGTTGCACGTTCCCATCCCAGACTTGGAAAAAGGATTAGCGTTCAATCAGGACAAATCTGACGAGAAGAATTACCCAGGACAATGGCTTTCCTTCTTGCAGCAGCGAAAGAAACGACAGATTTGTAAGCGACTCGCGGAATTCATTAGATTGGTTGACTATCTCGTTCAAAGGACGTACTACAAACTCCTCAAGAATTCAATTTTCACTTTGGCTCTCGAGATGCAATCGAGAATTCAGTATATTCCAGAATCGTTCGAGTTGGCTTTCGAGCATCATCACTTCTTTGACAAACTGAAGAATCGTGTCAATATTTTCGTGAGAAAAGTTTAAGTTTAATTTCTTAGTTGTTAGAGAGTCTACAATTTACTTTGTTTGGGGTTAGTTTGGAATTCCAGCGTTATCGGGAAATGAGGAGCCAATTTTTGACATCGGATGTTCTTGGAATGACGAAGACTTGGTCTTCTCTCCCTCAATAGCCGAGTACATTAAGGGATTCCGAGGAATCTTAGCATGTTGGAGACAAGCTGTTTTGTCTTACCAAAATGTCTTATCACTCTCGTCTTTCCATCCTTACACACAGTAATATTACCTCTGAGATTCCATCTACACTTATTAGATGATCATCAGATGCTAACAGACTTAATTTGATCTTCTTAGGCCCATCCTAAACGGTTACGTTGATCGGAGAACATGTGGAGATGGTCCAAACCCCGAGATGCTTTTAGACTCGGATAAAGACCTCGAGGATTTAGCAATGATGGTGGAACTCATTCTCCAACATGGATTCCGTGTCTCGGACAAATACATCAAGAACTTCAACTCTATCCGAATATTTTGCATGGAAAATCAGAAACAGAATTTGGAAGCCTTCCGCAAGGAAACTGGTTTGAGCTCAACTGCATTTATTGAAAAATAACATTCTTCCCTGTTAAACACAATTTTGTTTTCATTCCGTCTGTAGATGCTCTAGTATTCCAGAAGTGGCTAGAAAAGTACACTGCTCAAATAGATGCTCTGTCTAGAATAGACGATTTGAAAAACATGGGAGTGTTCAGGGTGAACAACAGTATCCTACGAGCACATGCTAATCCCACAATCGACAGATGTTTGAATGTCATTCGCGAAACGATTCCTGTGTAAGAATGAAACATACACTGTCGCAAAACAGATCTGAGTTGGGCAAATATTTAACAAATATTGTGTGCTTTCTTCAGAGTCGGAGGTCGCTGGGTCGTCCTCTGCGATGACAAGATGAGAGAAGCCATCAAAACTATCGAAACGTATCCGGACACTGCTGATAATTATGTGTCCTACCTGTTGTACCTGGAAGGCATTTATGAAAACGTAAGCCACGCGTTTCTGCACTAACAACAGTTATCCTGATTTTTATAGAACCATGAATGCGGTTATCATTTAGATTGACGATATCGAAAATGACTGGGACAATTGCTCAGAACTCTTTGAACTGATGGAAATTTACGAAATTCCTCCTCAAGAAGGAGATCTCGATGCCTTCAAGCAACTTCATCCGACTCTGCTCTCTCTGAGGAGCATCGTAGAAGTACAAGAAGCAAACGTAGAAAAAATGCGAGCAGAACTTGTGGAACTATTCAGGATCGAAATAGAAAATATCAACGAGCGGATTGTAGTATCCCGAGCCATCGCTGAGGCGGAAGAAGTTCTTAATCCAGAATCTGAGCCTCCAAAAATGGCGACAGGACTGAAGGAAGTTCTCGACACACTTTTGAGTGACCAAGAAAGATCTGCAAAGATCATGGCTGATCAGAAGGCACTTAGAACAGATGTTACCAACTTCGATGAACTTGATGAACTGATACTCTTCGTAAAGGTCCGGCATCAACTGTGGGATTGGATCGTTCGGTGGGATGAACAGAAGGCGATTTGGGACGAAACTCCGTACCACGAGTTAAATCCAGAGTTGATGGCGACAGAAGTAGACGAATATGGACGGTTGTTGGATAAGTTGGAGGAAACACTTCCTCCCAACGATGTCCTTCCACTCCTCAAAGAACGATTGGAACGCATTCTGCAGGTCTGGGATTATGAGGATATGCAGGATGGAGACGTCAACACTGCATTCGAGATTTTTATAGAACATGTAGAGTACGCACATGAACATTTCGGACAGGAGGAGGAGGTGGAGGAGGAGGAGGAGGAGGAGGAGGAGGAGGAGGAAGAAGACGACAATGAAGACGAAGATGAAGATGAAGAGGGAGATGGACATGATGAGGAAGAAGAGGATGAACGTGAGGAAGCAGAACAAGAAGAACATGACGAAAAAGAAGAAGTTGAGCAGAAGGAAAGGCAAGATGCACATGGTGCAAAGGGAAAACAGAATGAATATAATGAAGATGAAGGCCAAGAGGAATGAGAAATTCAGGATAAGTAGATAAAGTCGTCTCTGAACTCTAATCTATTTTATTGGTAGAGCCAGTAGAGGTAATGGTAGAGGCGCATTATATTGGGTTAATTGAACAAAAATGATTTAAGTTTGATCTGCGAGTCTTGTAAGTCGGAATAAACTCTGGATTTCGAAGATTGTGTGTAAACTGCTACATAATTCTGGAGTTAGCAATAATTGCTTACTCTATATACATTCAACTGATATGCATGCATAGCTTTTCCTACTGTCACTTCATCAATTGGGTGGTTAGGACCCAACTTGACCCAAGGCCCGTTGAAAACTAGCGCTAGTTGTCAACGGGCCTTGGTTAGGACCCCAACGTTACAAGCACAACTCTACAGCAGTGATTACAGGACAACGAAGGGTTACAAGTCGAAGCTTCATGGAAACGGTTCATTGCGAATGCTGACCCTGTGACTCGCAAGTAGCTTGAGGTTTCCATTTTAGCACTATGAGAGCCGTTTATTCGAGAACCTCAGACAGTTGCACCCAAAATTACTCCAGGGATGAGTACTCCCCAACCAAACAGGGTACCATCTTCCTTTCTGATTTTTTCACTTTTATATCTTCCGTCCTTCGTTGCTCGAAGTCTACTCTTTGCTTTCTATAGACTTGTCGATTCCAAGAAACGAAAACATGCGTTTATAAACTGGACCTTGACACATACTTAAGAAACACAGGATTTCTCCGAACCTTCACAGTTCCAGTGGAGGGAGGCTGTAGCATCGGCCATCCTTCGAAATGGTCTCTCTGCTTCGTCACTTGTGGAAGTCAACCTTCCATTAATAAAGCTTGTCAGAAGTCATGCGATGACATGGATTTCATCGGAATATTCCTCGAATCTGTCCAACAGCCTCTGTCAGACAACAGCTTCCTCTCTCAGATCTACGACCACCAGGAATGTGAATTTATTGTTCGCTGTTCCATCAAAGCTCTTGATGGAGTTGATGATTCTGGAAAATCCGTCTCCAGAGGTTCTCAGAAGGCATTTAATACGCGCTAAGGAATAAATAAACTTATTCAGCTATTTTGAATGCAGAAATAGAATCCTTTCCCATCACTTCCTTTGAAAAAGGCTGCTGGTGTTGGAAGAAAGTTCCATCCATACCATACAGGCAGTTCCAAACCAGCAACGGCAACAATTCTGATGACAGTAAACAACTGGAGCTCCTCATAACATTTTCCCTTGTAGCTCAGTCCAAATACACTTTGGAAAAGGTTCCATCCTCATGTGTGGAGCTGATGGCTGAAAAGCAAACGGCAGAAAGGGAAATCGGACAAAACCTCTTCAACTTCATTAATTGTGGCTCCTGTGAACCAGATGTGACAGTAGAATCCGCTTTTGGAAGAGTTTACCACGTCCATCAACGAGTCTTAGCAGGTAATAGCGTAGCAGCTACTGAGCTATCGATTCTTCAAGTTATTTCTAAGTCTGGGGAACCTTGATATAACATTTTGCTTTTTCAGGAAGAAGTCCCGTATTCAACGCGATGTTTGGAACTTCAATGATTGAGAAGACCACGGGCCACGTAAAATTAGAGGATATTTCTTCAGAAGCATTAGAACTCCTTTTACGACATATTTACACGGGACAGGCAGAGAAGGAGTGGTTGGAATGCCCGAAGATCGCGACAGATATGGTCTACTCAGCGGAGAAGTACTGGCTGACGTCCCTAACTGCATTCTGCGATAAGCATCTCATCCAAGCTGCCAACAGGAAGAACTGTCTTCGTCTCTTGGAACTCGCCAGTCTCCATGATCTCAACTATGCTTGTGATCAGTTGACTAAGTTCGTCCATGAGAAAATGGACGTCAGTCAACATAGTGTTAGTGACGCTCCTTTTGAATGTCCTGACGATCGAGATCCTTCAAAATCCATTCGATCTGACAAGCCGAACCCTCAAGAAGAGGATAATGACGATGACGATAAGCCCCAACTCGGCTTCTCCATTACAGTAGTGCAAGCAAAGTGAATACATTTTGTGGAGTTGGGGGGTTGTCGTATGTATTCCAATTTCCAACTTCCAACCTTGGCCTTCCTGTTTTTCTCATTAGGAACAATAACATGAATAAATTTTAGTGACCAGAAACAATATTGGGTTCTTCTGTAGGGTACTGGAATTGCATCTTAAATACATTCTTCGTATGTGTCATTTGCAAGAACTTGCATCTACTATAGCTTGCAAAACCTGTGAAAATGTTGTGTTTGCATTTCTGCATAAAAAGGGGCAAACGGAGGTTTTGCCATTGTTCGTAGTTTTGCGTATGAGAAATGGGCACCAAACAAATCTCACCA
>JAQGAD010002914.1:0-11765 GCA_034696625.1 Isotomurus palustris
CCACACCCCCCGATTTGAGGGGGGCCCGGGCCGGTCACACCCCTTTCCGCGCCCGGGTGGCTAATTTATTACTACTGTGTAACTTTTCTGTGGGTGATTTCGTCCTCCCACTCTTTTTTAAGTGGACTTTTTAAGTCTAGTATTAAATACAGACTTGTTTCTCGGTGGAATAAATAACCTCTTAGTTTACACTCATCTGGTATTAACAAATGTATCCCATTCAAAGGTGCAGGTTGATGGAAACATTAGAGAAAGAGGGAATAGTTAACGATGAGGATAGTTTTAAAATATATATTGTTATGATAGTTTACTTTATATTGTCTAAACGAAAAATCGTATCATGGGGATTCTGAGGAAATTGTATTCCCTTTCCCTTAAAAATACATGTGAGTTTTGTTTATCACTGCAAGGTTCAACAAAAAATGATTTTTGTCCTGTCTTAATTAATCACAAAATTCAGGAATTTAATTGAGTTATTAACATGATAGAGTTAAGTAATAGATGACTAATGCAGACTGACGAATTTATTCTTATCAAGATAACAAGGTTTGCGTTCAATTCGTTTTATGCTCCCCTTTGAATTGCAATTGACATTATTCTCAACAAATTCCTCATTGCCAAATTGAACTTATGAAACAATAAAACAAACAGAATAACAATAATAATAGAATTTAATATGAAACAGTCTCGAAAAGAATAGGCAAAGAGATCAGTAACGAAGACTTAAGAATCGCATCATAAGAATTCAATTGTGAACATGTAAAAATTAGAGTAAACAATTTGAAATTAGGAAAAAAAGTTCAGCTAGTCTTTAGTTGCTATTCGACCGTAAATATATTATGAACACTTTGTTATTCGTTGATGTAATTGTGAATTCCTTTAATTGTTCTTCACATGTATCCCAAGTTTATTCATGCAGAAATTGTTGTCTTAATAATGCCTGCATTCAAATCACCAGAAATTAAGGCTCATTTAAGTGTGACCACTGCTACGTAGTTAAAGGCTGTGACAACACGTGGGATTAACATTTTTGGAATATGAAAAACTTTTAGAGCTTTTTCATCAACTACATCCAGTAGTTAGGTTCTTCTTGTACGAGAATATGAGGAATGAATTCCCCAAGTTTAAGATTTGCTTGATGGGACAGGAAACTTGACTCTCCGTTCCTTTGGCCTTGGCTCATTATCATTCCTGGAATCGCTGTTAAAAACGCTTTTTTGCCCACATCCGTGATCTAATAGCAAGGTTTAAATATTACAAGGATACAGAGAGAATTTAAACTATTTAGAAGCGATTCTCACATACCTTTGCAAAATCAATTTTGAGATATTCAAGGTGTTGAAGGTGAATCAAACCATGCAGGATGGTGAAGTCCGTGATATCATAGATATTTAGTGATCTAAAGTTCCCATCCGTTTTGTCCCGACCTCCATGGATAGTTAGTCGTTTTAAGCCTGTTCAGAGTCGGAATCATACCAAAAATGAATAGCAACAAAAAGGTTGGATTTTCCTGAGCTTAGTTTTTTTGCCGTTAGGTAACGTATTCACATACATGTAAAGTTCCTAATGGAAGGACTCATAAATAAAGTGGGGGGTATTTCACTCAATTCTTCTGTTGCTTGGATTCCTGTAAAAATGGAATCTAAATGTATTGGTTGCTCGTCAAGATCGTCGAATGTTACTCCAGACATTCGGCCAATGCAAAGAAACAGATTCTGTAGTTGAGGCCAAAGAGTCCAAAGGAGACGAGTTGACTCCTCAGACTGAGATCCAATGACCAGATGCTTTACCTAAAAGCAAGTTTAGAGACCTTGTGAGAAACACCTTTAGATGGTTTTAACGGTAGACTATGAATTAAACTTACATTCGGGAAAATTCTTCCAACTTGAGCCAAACTTGCAGATGGGATTTGAGCTGGAAGTTCAAGTGCATTGACTTTCTGTTGTGGATGGCTTTCAGATGAAAACAGAGCTTCAATATTGCATCCTAATTCACCACTTATTGCCAGTTTCAATAAGTTAGGAAATAAGGTTCGAAAATTGAGGGGCATAAACTTAACGAAGTGACCCACTTGATTCCTTGTAGCATTTGACTTGAGTCTAAAACTGAAATACTTGAGTTTTTCCATTCCTGTTGGAAATCATACAAAAATGAGAATTCAAGTTCCAAGAATTAAAAAAATGAATACCACTTACTTGAAAATTGAATTGCTGGGGTATTATCCTCGTCGTGGAACATAATTGGAGCAACCCAACCCTTAATGGTAAGCTTTCTTAGAAAATCAGACTGTGACGCTAAAAATATAGTGAAAGCTTCGGATTCACTGTCGACACAAAGTGTATTAATCTTCAATTCCTTCAGCCGCAAGATGCACGTTGTCGTGGAATTTGCAAGCACCCGAATGGTCTGCGATTCTACGTTATTCAGTGACAAAACTATCAGTAGGCCCAGATTCAAATTGGATAACATTGGGGTGATTATTTCATTTTCAAAGTGCGGAGGGTCGTTTAGCAAGTTAACGATACAAGAATTGATCCGCAGGCTCTCCAATTTGCGACAAGAATTAAACAGGTCACAAATAAAAGGGCTCGTCCTGGGTGATATAGAACATCCACCATACACCAAATTCAAGTTCTGAGGTGAAGAGGATATAGTCAAGACATAAAATTGTGAACAAAGATTACCGTGCATAACAAAAAATACCTTTAAGTTATTAATCCACTTGTCATCGCCATCACGAAATGATAGGGCTAAGCTCTGATTGGTTAAATGGAGAAGAACAAGTGTTTCCAAATTAGTACAGAACTCGGCCAAAATATCCTTAAACGTTGGAGCATGTATCATAATATATGACGTCCTGCAGTGGTCTTCATCATCGTATTGATCATAGTAGTCTTGATAGTCCTGTTGTTCCTGGTAATCCTGGTCATCCTGTTGGTCATAGTAGTCTTGATAGTCCTGTTGTTCCTGGTAATCTCGGTCATCCTGTTGGTCGTAGTAGTCTTGATCATCCTGTTGGTCATAACGGTCTTGATCGTCCTGATGTTCCTGGTAATCTTGATCGTCCTGTTGATCATAGTAGTCTTGACAGTCCTGTTGTTCCTGGTAATCCTGGTCATCCTGTTGGTCATAGTAGTCTTGATCGTCCTGGTGTTCCTGGTAATCTTGATCGTCCTGATGTTCCTGGTAATCTCGATCGTCCTGATCCTGGTAATCTTGATCGTCCTGATGTTCCTGGTAATCTTGATCGTCCTGATGTTCCTGGGAATCTTGATCGTCCTGATGTTCCTGGTAATCTTGATCGTCCTGATCCTGGTAATCTTGATCGTCCTGTTGGTCATAGTAGTCTTGATCGTCCTGTTGGTCATAGTAGTCTTGATCGTCCTGTTGGTCATAGTAGTCTTGATCGTCCTGATGTTCTTGGTAATATTGATCGTCCTGTTGGTCATAGTAGTCTTGATCGTCCTGTTGGTCATAGTAGTCTTGATCGTCATTTTGTTCTCTGTGATCTTCGTAATCATCGTGGTCATACCAGTCCGAGCTCTCGATACGCGATCTAGCCATACTTTCAATAAAATTATAATTACTTTAGTTCTCATTCATAACTTTGCACAGTTCGGTTAGGTATTGTGTTTTCTATTACACAGTGATTGTTGTTTCCATAAGTGTAAGCTCCAAATACTTCACAGTGATCCCATACTCTACGAAAAATTCTTTAAGAATGGGTTCTTCGAGAGTAAAACCGTAGAATTGCATCCTAGAAAACACGAGGTTAGGATTTCCACGAAGATAATTGATATATTTTAACATCTTCCTAAGCCCATCTTCATGTTTTTGAAATATAATCTTCTTCCTGCTCTCAAGCTGTTTTGTGGCACATTGCGACCAAAGCGAGCAGACCTGCCGGCAACTTACAATATCGTCAATACTTAGGTTCTTCATTACAAAGTTGAGGACCTGTATCAGTGGAGATTTAAACCTGTTATTACCTGACACATATAATTTGGTATAAACAATAAAAAAATTTAACTTACGTGATCTATTGAAAGGGGATCAACAATGTTGGAAAACTCCATCATAAGGTGAATCTTTGAATATTAGTCAATTGAACTAATGCCACAGAAGAAAATAGATATTTGGATTTCTGGGTAAATCTGATGTTCTTTAATATCGTAACCTGTGGTGGGTAAATTCCGCAGCAATAGATTCTTTTACTACAAAATTCTCAATCGTGTGCTGTACGTTTCTAACGAAATGGAACGAACGAATCACTGGGAACGATTAACTGGATATGTTATCTTTCAGTAACCGTGTTGAATTTGGCAGAATGCTTTCCAACAAGTAAATAAAGATTGAAGATAAAGGAATTTCGCTAAGGTGTGGACAGTGATGATAAGCCATACATATTGGGCATTTATTTTCAAGTAGAACATCAGAAATACGTATCACTTTTACTGATAGTAAATTGTTTTTGCTTTATCACAAGAAGACTGGCTTTCAGATATCACTGCAGGTTAAACAAAATGGTTAAAAATTTGAATCCATCTGAAGTTATCATTGTTTATTTTCAATAACTTTGTGCGTGAGTAAGCCGAAATTAAAAAAAACTGGAAAAAGATAATTGGTTTTTTTCAATTACACTTTAACATGTTGAAATAGTCTGCTTTAAGGAAGAATGAACGTTTTTTGGTGTGCACACTTAATATAATAAACACACGAGAAAACAGCAACAGCCACTTATCTCAGCTCCTCTGTAACAACAGGCAGAGGAATCTAATTGATAAATTGGAACGTTTGATTTATTCAACCAGTTGAGATTATTTTGAGAGTTGTTTAAGGAAGACCACAGAAGGAAGACTTAATCGTCGGAATCAAAAGTTGTACATAACAAGAGGCAAAGAGAAAATGTTAAAACAATCAATAAAAAATAAATTATTCAATTATCAATCGATTTAATTAATTATTAATTCCAAAGGTCAATTTACCCACCGAGTATTGTGTAACAATTCCCGACGAGGTCGTGACCTCGTCCAAAAACATAATTTAAAATGTAAGAAATTAAATTATTCCTCACAACGGAACAGCTTTACAGCAGTCTTCAGGAGAACCAGCGCCAATTTAGTCTTGTCGAAGAATTCGACAGAGTCCGGCGACAAGAACTACGCCAATAGCGAGGTGAGCGATTCCAACGGAATGGAGGAAGTCGAAAGATCCACACTCCCACTTGTGGTAGGAAGTCCAGGCGGAAGAAGCGCAGGAAGGTGAACAGTATTTCACTTGGGTGCACACGGAGCACCTGGAAATTTGAAATTTCAAAAATTAGTTTTCAAAAATCCCTTGAAAAATATTGAATTTTAATTCACAGCTTACGGGAAGAAGTGGAGATGTAGGAGTCTGACGTGGCAGTGTGAACAATGCGATGGAATGAAATAAAACAGCAACTCTTTAATGTCTCCATATTTATCATCTCAATAATGTGAGTGCGTCCTACCGACTCTAAATCAATCGAAAACGAAAGATTTCCAGCAAAATTCTTTATTTTTATTCGGAAACGGGATATTTATTTTCGGAAACAATTTTAGTGAGTTTGAGATGTAAAGCTGTTTTCTTTTAGGTTTCTGCTGTTTCGTTCCCTTCCTGTGATTTTTTGTGTGAAATCCTCAGAAGATGTCCTCGTGATACCGACCACAATCCTCCAAAGAGTAATTAACGTATACGTTTAATGAAAGAGTGTTATACTAATTGAAGAAGAGAAGGTTTTTCGCTTACTTTTAAGGCCAGCATGCAATTCGTTGCTTCTTCGTAACTCAATTTTCCACCTTCGTTCTGGATAATTTCGATTAAACGGTTCCAAACATCTTCTGCCATTTTGGCATCTCCGCAGACATACACGTGAGCTACTTTGTCCATAATTTTACGGATTAAAGAGACTCCTTTTTTGGGCAGTAAATCTTGCACGTATGTCTGAAAAAGGATATTGTATTAAAGGAAGATCGCTTAAGGGAAAACAAATGTGTATGAGTACTTTAGGAATTCCAATTTCCCTTGAAAAAGCGATGCGTACGGAATATCTCATTTCAATTTCTAGTTGCTCCAATTCCTTCGGGTACAAAATTGTTTCTTTTGTTCGGCATCCGAAAAACAGTGTAACTTTTCTTCGGCTCCTTTCGTCCTCCGTCTCTTTTTGAAGTTCCTTCCAGAAACCTCTGAAAGGAGCGAGGCCACTTCCAGCACAGATGAAAATCAGAGGTTTCTCTTTCTCCACAGGAAGACGGAAGGACGGTGCACTAAATATCATTTGATATTAATTTGAGTGAGGCATTTATTCAATCCATTAATTTAATTTAAGTATTTTTTAGATGTTGCACCTTCTCACAAAGCAGTAAAATGTGGTTCCCAATTCAGCGCGGTTAATGTAGGAAGAAGTGACTCCCTTGTGGAGGGCTCCATCCGGAGTTTCAAAGGTGACAAGGGATATCGTCAGGTGTATTTCGTCTTTGGTGATCTTTTGGGTGGAGGAGACGGAATAAAGTCTCGGCTGAACGATGGGAAGAAGTGAACACAGAACAGCAGCGTCTGCCTGGACGCTTGGGAATTGATTGAGAAGTGCGAGAAGGTTTGGCCAATTGTATGCCTTCCATTTTTTATAAGCATCTCCGTTCTTCGTAACAGATTTCATTCTTAGAATTCCCCAAAATGAAATTATTAAGTGTTAATTAGATTAATTTAAACCTCAATCAGTTCGTTAAGTCTTTTCAACTCATCGTCATCTGTTGTGCAGCGCACGAAATACCTCAGGACTTCCGGAGAGGCTGGGAAGTTCACGTTTAAAAATCTTGCGAGCAGTTTCCTTATGCTGCACGAAGTTGGAAGCTGCTCGTGACTGACCCACTCATCTGCAGATTTTATGATTAGTAGAAATTTTAATTGGTTCGATAAAATAAACACGTCCGTACCATGGGCAGCAATTCGCGTGAGGAATTGAAGCTCGATTGGGAAATCCAAATCTTCAGGCATATTTTGCAGTTTTTGTAAAACAGATTCGACTAAATCGGGAGATGCTTCTGGAAATATTCCAATGTGATCTCCAACCGAATATTTCTAACATGTGTCATCTGTATTTCTCAACACAATGTGGATTGTCTGGTAGTTGCTGAAGGAATAAATATATAATTTTATCCATTTATGAGAAGAATATAATAGAATTAATAAATAATGAAAATGTAAAACATGCTGTTTGCGTACTTTTGCTCGCCAGTGTGAAGGAAGTTTCTTTCCACAAGAGAATATGCAGCCACGTGTCTTGCGTGTGTCTTTCCAAGTGCAACGGAAATTTCCTGTTCAGTTTGTGAGCTAAGTCGAAATCTGGTGTTCGGCGGAGATGGAATTTGAGCAAGTAAATTGATGTCAGTTGGCACGGTAGAAATCACTAAATTGAATTTCTGGCATGCAGCCTTGAAAATAAAAGAGAATGTATAAGTTGTGTGGACGTGTGTAAAACTACTGTTGCATAAAAGTGAATTACTTGGTAAATATCGTTTAACCAAGCTTCAAACGTTTGTAGCTGGCCGGCCAGTTCATCTCCAATTTGAAGGTTCAGTAGTCTTTGACCCCCGAGGTCACTTAGAAGATCATCCAGGTCAAGTCCAAATTTACCAAAGTTGGTATATGCTTTGGACCCCAAACCGAACACGGCAAATCTTTAAGCAAGAAGGGAAATGGAACATTATTATTTCAATACAGTTTTTACGAATGAAGGATTCCAGTAAAGGGATATGCGATTACGAAACGTTTTGAAGTGGATCATCGCTTAATTCAAGACTGTGGGTCGAATTGGAGACATCCCTTTCTCGTAGGAAAACACTTTTTCCTTCCGAGAAAGATTGTTGTTGATTAACTATCTGTTCCCTGAAATAATTAAAATACAGTTAGGGATTAATTATTTCTTAAGGTTTGGGCAACTCTGTAGGATGGCAATTAATGGTCTTACTTCTGTGAGTTTTGTTGGGCGACTTTGTTACTCATTTTAATGCGATGTAAATCTCTTGCAAATTCCTGGAAAGTATTGAAATAGGTTGAGAAGATCTTCGAAGAATATAACAATTTCGTACCTGTCCGTTTTCAGGTGGATTTCCGTTTCCGAAAGTAGAAGCCACGAGAAGTAGTACGGATTCGTGTGGAAGATTTTTTATGTCGTATTCATCCATGCACATAACCTGCGAGGGAATATTAGTTTACAATTTAATCCTAACGTAATAGCAGGTAGTTTCTTTCTTATATTTCAAAATATTAAAACTGACTTTCACGTTGAATGAGTGTGCAAATAGTTTGCCAAGCCGTTTAGCGAACATTTCGGACTTTCGAGTTTCTGTTGCGTAAAGAATTGTTGCTTTGATTCGAGACTTGAGTGCTTTGCTAAATAAATTGCAAGCAAATGCAACTGCGGTTGCGACTTCTTTGAATAACAGTTTGTTAATGCGTCGATTTTTGTCAAGGATTTCCTTCCATGGAGCTTCTTGGTATTCGTAGGAAGGCTGGATTATTATTTAAATATACTTAATTATTGCGAGTTGGTATTAATGTTTAGTTTTATTTAAACAAGCAATTTACTTTGAGTTTGTATGATGCCATTTCCTGGTGGAAGACGGGACAAGTTGATCCTGACATTGGAGGAACTATCCACACCCAATCAGACGGACAACCACCTCTGCTTTGAGTCTCAGCTTTAAAATGCGTCATAAATTGTTCACTTGCAGTGTGGTGGTCAACTATGGTCACTCCGGCTTTCTAAAACCCATGCAATCAATTTTGAACACGTTACCTTAATAGTTGAATGTACTTTTTCTTACCTGAAAACTGTGAAGCACAGCAATGTTCAATTCAACTAGTGCAGCGTCCTTCCACAAGGTTGCAGCGTTGCTCGTATCCAATCCAAGTTTTTCAGCGATAATCTAATTACAATTACAAACCAACATTTGTGTGACAAATTCATAATTATGGCTTAGTTATTTGAATTTTGTCATAACTGGAAGTTTGTTGTAACGATGTGCATCTCCAAGATTTCGACAGCCTATTTCAGTTCCCATGTACCACCCGTTAAATGGACAAGCTGGAAATTCTAACCCTCCGCACTCAAACTTCATTCCAGAGACCGCAGGTAATGCGAACCATTTCAAACCTAACTCTTTAAACCAATCATGTCTGAAAAAAATAAGAGAACAGTTAGAATTACTCCTTATGAAAGTATGCTTGAATATCTAGTGACAAAATGTTACCTTGGATGAGTAAACTCCACCTCTAAAATAAGTTCCGATGGAATGTCATACACTTTGGGATCACCTCCGGCACTCAAGACCAGCGGAAGGATGTCCCATTGTGTTTTTTTGCTTTGCCAGCCAAGTTTCACGCAAACCTAATGAGTCAAAAGATGAATAGTTAGCTTTGAATCAGCGTTTTAGTTGAACTAGTTTAACAGAAGTTATACCTCAGTAAACTCAACATTGACAGAATCACCAGTGACGCTACCGTCTGAATTTTTATATCCAGCGTAGCCAATCAGCTGCGAGTTCCAAACCCGAAAATCTACTTTACCAGGCATTCTTGGGGGGAAAACGGTAATTGCTGATCTCAGATTACCCTCATTCGTTGCGAATTTAATATTTTGACAAATACTGTCAAACATTTCATCGGTTGTTTTCACGTTTCTGGCGTCAAACAACTTCAACACAAATTAATTTTGGATTTAAACACAATTTGATTATTTATTCAAGTAAAGCATCAAAGAAATTACCTGCAATTTATTCCACTGAATTCTTCCTATACATCTTTCTGCATTTCTCCATGCAAGTTTTGCTCCAAAAGCGAGTTCTCTTTCAGAAATATTATAGATTCCGTCTGAATTTATTTCTTCTTTTATTTCTTTAAATCTTTTGAGATAACTCTCAACTCCGTCACTTTATGCAATAACAATTAAATCTAGAATTTACTAGTTTGTTGTATTTGTGATTTTTATATTAATTAAATTGTTTATCCAACTTGAATTTACCTCTTGACGGAAGCGTAGTACTCTTTAAGGAATGCTTCTGCATCTTTTTTTATGTCGTCTGGATTTCGGTCTTTAGTGGCTTTGGACGGTGGAAGCCACACGCTCCCAAAACAAACTCCTTCATTACTGCTGCTGCATTTTCCCATTGCTTTTCTTTCACAGCTTCTGTGCAGTCGATCCTCGACCATATCAGATGTTTCATGGCATTTCAAGATAATGATCTTTTTCTTTTCGATACTTGGATACATCTCTACAACAACACGCGATAGAGTAATTCAGTAACGCTTCAGCTATTTGAATTAACTTATATCAAGCTCTTTGGTGTGAAGTTGGCTTGGATTCTGGACATGAAAAATCATAGGTTAGCGTACATAAAACGACTGATACTTGTATAAAGTCAAATAGTTGCATTTGTGTCCAACGTTGTATAGTAAAGAAGACAAAACTGTGTACTTAATCAGAAATAAAACAGGTCCAGAACCAGCAAGATGTATTATAAATAAATTTAGATAAAAAGATTTTGCAACTAAAATGAAATTCTTCAAAAACTTAAATATTTACTGCTTTTGTAAGCTTTGGAATATAATAACTTCTTCAAAAACTTGCAAGCTATGAGAAAGTGGCTTTAATACAAAGTTAAATTCTTGTCTATTCGACAAAAAGGATGATGTATTCATTTATTATTGATAAGGGTTAGTGAAAATTATGATTTAGAAATGGGAAATTGTAATTCAATTTATGTCAGTGTTACTCTAAGAAGACTGGTCTTAGCGTAGTAAATGACCGTAACACTTTAAATACAAAGAATTAATCAATCGATCATCAGTCAATCAAACATTCTTTAAAAAAGCTCGATAGATTCGTAATGTATGAACGTGGAAGTTATTAAAGTTTTCAAATCTCGTTAAAAATAAAAACCTATTCTGTGTTAAACATATTATGACTCAAGCATTTGATTATACCTTTTTCTACATTTCCCAAACGCAACAAATAAAGACTTACAGGAAGAAGGCTGAATAGCCACGGAACCCAGAAGCTGACTGATGAATAGGATGAGGGACGAATAAAGAATCGCGCACAACGCCACGTATATGTGCCGAGCAAAAATGTGATGGCTTTTTGGAAGTTTGAATTGGGATGAACGATGACAATGTATTGGGTCTAGTAAATTTTGTAAGGTCAAAAAAACGTAATTTGCACAAGCGTAAAATTGAAATTGTGAAGGTATTTCAATCCAAATTGGAGTGGCTTAGAGACGGCCAAGTTAGAACATTATATACTGGCCCGGATGCGAGGAGTCATCATTCAAACCTACACCAAGCAGATTCCCGAAGCCCAGATATTTGAAAGGCACACACGCGTTAATTGCACACAATTTATAAGAATTTTACCTTAGAAATAAATATTTCATCATTCATTATGTGGTCATAATGCTGGGGCTTTAGCAATTAAGGACAGCTGTGGGACTTTAATTAATTAATCAGTTTAAGGCTCTATTGTCCATAACTGGTTGATAACCGTTGGCAGGGGAAGTAAACTAAATACTGTGTTAGTTTTGCTGCTCCCCTAGGTTAGTTAAGTTGTGTATGTGGATGATACCAAAATGAAGTGACAGGCACTGGCACTGGCTTTATTGTCATTTAAAAATATCTGTATTTTATCATACGCTAAGTATGTAGCAGAGGTAACTATGTAAAAAGACACTTCAAAAAATACGAAT